>JAYMTJ010000035.1:0-93310 GCA_036897525.1 Pelargonium x hortorum
CCCCCAACTCTCTGGCAAACACGGCCCTTTTGATCATTTCTTCACATGTACCTGCAGTAGCATTCAAGTAATGCCCCCTTGATTTCACCTGTTTCGGCCTGCGCTTTATAAATGGCTTCGGCACAAAATAAGACCACGAATTTCTTCTTGAAAGCCTTACTCTTCATAAAATTGACAGATTCCTTCCAGCCTAAAGTCTATCTTATCCCTAGTTTTGGGGTACCTTGTTAGCTAAACATTATCTTTCTTCTTATATTCCTGACCTTTCAGAACGAACAGAAAAGAAAGCCTTTGTCTTGTTAAACCAGCCCCTTGTTTCAGAAGTTTGATTGGAATACCTTTAGAAAACTGGAAACCAAGCACTTCCGTTAGCTTTATACTCTATACCCAAAATAGATTCTTTTAAGACATAGTATTTTCTTTATCCCAAAATCTTCACTATCCTGACTTTCAATTAAATAAAGCAAAAGAATAAAACCATGTTATGAAACTTATACTTATAGAAGCTATTTCCTATAAGCCCTTTACACTAGAAAACAGAAGACTTAATAAGCTTAGCTAGAGATACTGGACAGACGGGAAAGCTCTCGCAAGTAACCCTTAAAGGGGCATATTCCTCCCGCCTTTGTGTTTATCGGAAATGAGGGGATACGAACCTTAGTAGTATAGTAATACACGACTATTACCGCCCCGAAGTTTAAGTAGTCCTTAGTTTAAAGTCTATAAAAGCAACTTGATGAGCATTCCTTTTCAAGAATAACTTGATTTTGGGTTTAGGTAGATATTTCTTTTTTTTTTTCACGAGTCTTTTTAAAGAAAGTAAGCATATGATAAAGACCTAGACTTAATTATCCCTTATAATGTATAAAACTTGAGGAGAACTCAATTAGTTTGAAGGAAAACGATCTACATTAAGATAATTCAATTGAAAAAAAACCGGTAGAATTGTAGAACCGCGAGTCAAGGCCTCCCCTTTAGCTAGGACTCTCTAATTAAGAGCTGCTGTTACACAAGTAAAATATAGATTCCTGGATACTTCGTAAGTCCATTTCTTGTCTAGTTAGACTTTTCCAAGGACCTCGAGACTGCATGCAAGTTGTCTCTACAAGGGACGGCGGCTATTGCATAGAACTCTTTTTTCTACCAACTCCTATCAATTTGAGGTTACTTATAACTTATATAAGTGAATTTACATACAGGATCTCGTCATTATTTGACCTAGTTCTATTTTCGCGAATACTCCTAGAGTACTCTTACCTTACTAGGATGCTGGCTTCTTTAATCGCTCCGAAGGAGACACACATCTATTTATAACCCTACTGTAATCCTCGGATTCTGGTGTATTGCTCAATACTTCATATTGAGTCAGAGGTGCGGAGCCCACCCAGTTGTAATCAAGCGAAGCGGTTAGTCACTGAGCTGTAAGGCTTTGGGGGGTACATAGTAGATCAAGTGAAGCGCAGGTACAACGAGCTGTAAAGGGGCCGAGGATTACAACTTTATTAGACAGGCTAGCTCTTCTTAGTAAGGCGCGGGGCGGGAAGGCTTGTAGTAGAAGTACCTAGGATAGGTTCACTTTAGACAAGTGGTCTTGAGAGGTTTCTATAGCGCTATGGGCTGGACGACGTACAAAGCAAGAATTTCTGTTATATAATCCTTATTAGGGAAGAACGGTTGCTATCAATACTCACCCCAAGAAAACGCAATAAAGCTCAAATCCAGAGGTAGCTATAGAAGGAAATTGAGTATGGTTGAGTAACTAGCCTTTTATCATCAGCAGTAACTGGCCCTAATCCTATTCAGCTGCCACCTAAAACTATTCTACACCGACAGTCGAGTCATCGGCAGACCCCGAACTCCAATATAGCGATCCTTTAATCCGTTTTCTCGGTACCAACCTTAGTGTTAACAAGAGATAAAGAGTCTAAGAAAGCAGGAGACTGGTAAAAGCAATAGCTAGCTTCTCTATTCTAAAAGAGGGATTTCTTACTTATTTCTAGGCCTTTCCTATTCTTGGACTTAAGTTTAAGGGTCAATTCTAAGGGGAGGTAATTAATTAAAAGCGTTGGAGCATAACCCGGCTTTCAAAGTGGAAACTCCTAGAAGTATTTATTTTATAAAGAAACTGGTTATTAGCTTAGCTAAGGTCTACTTTTTTTTACACATACACAAGCAAATGGAATTCAGAATGGGGGTTCTGCTTGTTTATTATTATTAGTAATTCCAATTATGAGTACCCGCTAGATTCAAGAGTCTTCAATTCTTCCCTAGGTAATACTATATTAGATTAGACAAAAGCCGAGTCAGAGAAATGAAGTTTATCGAGTGTAAAAATTTTCAAGTTAACTGAGGGTACCCAGACTTAAAAGTTTAACCGGCCTAGAATAAGATTTAGAGAGTAGTGCAAAGCAAAATTGTATTAAACTCTTACGAGAAGGTCAGAGGCTTTGTTAAATAAGTTTAAGCCTCCTCATTAGAAGGGATTCCCCGTTTCCGGTAACTGGGTTTCTGGAGAATACCATATTATACCCTTATTTATAGTGAACTCCATTTATTTAATAAGAAGCAGACTAAGATACTCTTCGGGTCGTTTATGATGTTTTATGAACTTCTTGACTTAAAAATAAGTTACATATGATACTTTAGTAAGGGACTTGAGAGAGATAAAGTCCTTAATTTCATAATTAGGAATACCCATTTTTTATTAAGCAATACTAATTCATAAAAAAGAAAAGAATGCTTTTCGAAGCTACGGCTCTCAAGTACACTAAAAATGACCTGGGATAAACGGATTAAATTAGTAAGTAAGCTGATATACGCCTTTTGACATATCACGTCCTAATTTCAGGGTTTTATTTCAAGAGCAACAAGTAGAATATTTCTTTATATAAGTGATTCTGATTTACCTTTTCGACGCTACACCCCGCAAGCAACCTTTCTATATATAATTGCAATTCCAAAAACAAACCTAGGTTATACTAAAAGAATTAACTTCACTACCCTTATAAGGTATCCTACAAGTATTACAAGTACAAGAGATTCTTATTCTACCTAGAATCTCCCGACCTAACATTTATATTCAGTTAACCGAACTTTCTGAGATTGTATTTTAGTAAATAACAAAGCATGAGCGAGTATCCTATAAGAGACCCTAAAAAAGGACTTGTCAATTTAGTCTTATGGTATTTGGTTGGAGTTTCTATGGAAAGTTTGGATATTTACACTCCTTTTGTATTTTTAAGACGACGGCTTATGGAGTAGCTGTTGTATTTTTTGAAATCGTTAGTGGGTAAACACCCATACATCTAGTTTTTTTTGTTTATAACTTAAGAAACGCTGTAATAACGGCAAGCAAATTGAGTAAGCAGCAGAACTCGGGTCTCCTTTCTTGTCTATCAAACCTTATTGACTAGGATCTCAATTCAGTAATAAGGAAAGTAACCCTATATATTCACTTAAATTCTTATCCTATACTCTTGTTAATCGAGACGTAATATATAGAAATGCCCCGATTCCTTATCTATATGGATCAAAATCTAATCTAAGCTAAGTAGGTTAAAAAAGTAGGAGATTGCCACGGTCCTTGTCGGAGCATTCTATGGTTGCTTTTTTTTTTATTCGGTATTTAATTTCAGCCTTACTTTAGATTGGGTAGATATTACTTACAATTTCTATTTAAAAAGAATTCACTAAAAGGTTCAGCTTTTAAATCATAAAGTACTAATCTCGAAACTAAGTTATTTAAAGTTTTGTATGCCTTCGCCGGAGCTCTCCACCAAGAGGGGTTATCTTTACCCTATATAAATGATAGATAGAAGGATTTCCTCTTGTTTGTTAAAAAAAAATAAGCAAGTTGGTTTCTTTGGCTGATATGGTCCTATTTATTAGTAATACAAGGTTTATATATAGGGCGTGGGGTTTACATAACCCAAGGGAGATGCTGTCTAGTCCCATAGTCCCAGACCTAAATACTGAATAAAACATGGGAAATCTTGACTCTAAAAGGCTTTGGTAAGAGGACCTTCTTACCTTAAATATGGAGGGGTAGCTAGACTCATGATAAAGCAAGAATTTCTATAAATTTGATATTGTTCAAATGAATCTGTATTCTGTTAATCTTTAGTCTTTTTGAAAAGTTACTTTTCGTTTTGTTCCTCAGGTATTTAAGAGGTTAGGCACAGGATAAATAAGGTAAGCATTTGATGTGGTGTATCTCGGCACTATCTTACAATTCCCTCTCTCCGAGTTGGTTACAATAGAGCCGGCTGTACTCTCTAAGGTTTATCTCCTCTCCCCTTTAATGATAAGAACCGAGAGGTAATCTTACTAGCAATAAAAGGGCATTCTGGGGCTTGTTCGGGCTCAGCCTTAGCATGTTTACTCTTCAAATAAAATAAAGTAAGCCGCTAGGGCAGTGCATACAGTTCGTAGTTTACCAAAGCTTCTTTATTCTAGTATACTTAGCCGAGGAATTCTAAGTCATTTTAATATTTAATAATTGGGACCGCTAGAATACCGGTAATTTAATTAGGGCTTGCAAGAAACGGATTGCCAGTCCTGAAAAAAAAACAAGGGCATCCTTCCCCGACTAACTAAAAGGCACCTTCTTTCTTATATTAAAGTTTGTCTTTTGAGGTTATAGTGACTGCACAAAAAAATCTTGTCAGTCAATAAGGGATAATCCCCATTTGAGGCTAAGTGTTGTTGTAGCTTACGTAACCGTAAAAACATTCATGTTCCCCTTTGACAAACCCCGAGTTTATTAGACTCCATCTAAATATAGGACTTACTTCACAAGATTAACCACCTAACTTGAAGAAATTACTAGTTTTCTAAAGCCCAAGTTTGTAGTCCTAATGTTTCCTTTTTTTGTCTTCAATAAATAAATATAAATACAGGTTTTGTAATGACATAAGAAATACACTGGATACCAGCAATAGCATCTACCCAACAGAGTTTTCCTTTCCTGTCTTGGAGCAAAGGATTCGGTTTCCAGTCTTAATAAAGTGTCAAAGTAAATATAGCTTGCGAATAAGGGAAATGCATGATATGATAGTACTAGTACAGTTAACCTTACACTATAACCAACACCAACTACAACCAGAAAAGACAGGCTTGAACTCGACTTCATACCGATGCTCTCTATTCCATCTTAAGCTATACCTAGAGCCTTAGTCTTCACAACTTCTATAACTTTATACAAGCTTTTCCATTTTGCTTACTATTTATCAGTGGGAGCCTATTCACAACCTGGGCCCTCATGACTAAGCTCAACTTCCTAAGAATCAAGCATGGAATGAGAGGTCATTTATTAAGAAGACCATAGAATAACTTAGATAAAGAATTTCTTATTTAGCAGCAGATAGACCTAGTTTCTTTATTGATTTACTTACTACGGTGGGTCTTTCTTATTATTACTTGGAGGTTTGAATGTGGTTTCTGAGTCCTCGTGAATATATAGAATAGTGTCTGGAGGATTTGGTAGCTCTTGATCTTTTAATAGAGTAGTTTCATTATGAATAGGAACCTCAGGAATATCAATAGAATCTTGTTCAGGCCAGTCCCGGTGTTCAATAAGTGGTAGTTCTCAATTGAGCTTTTAGGTTAACAAGTTAAGTTAACCCTTCTTTTCTTAGTCGGAGGTAAGAGAGGAAGACAAAACCAATTGGACACAAACAAAGAAGGTAAGTAGGCCAAAGCTGTCAACAACAGGATTGTGGATAAGTACGTTCAAGAGAAGATGGGTTCTAAGCTTTAGATCACTTCGCTTTCTTTGCTTAGTTAGTTTAGAGTTGCACAGGAGAAGATAAGGAGATACCTGTTACTACATTCCTTGTTCTTCTCAGGAAAACGAGAAAGTTACTCTTTATCGGTGTATTTACCTTCTCTATTCTATAAATTTATAGGATTCATGGGAATATTCCTCTTGCTTAGGGATCACGACTGACCTTAGAGAGATTAGGAGTATATCCTTGTACCCAACTGAAGTGTAACGGAGGGCTTCCAAAATCTTTATTGAGAGTATTACACTCTTGAAGACCCAGAAAATGTAAGACTTTATCATTTTAGACCTCATTTGAGCCCTTACTTAGTTTTCTAATTCTGGTACCTACTACTAAATTGAAAAAATTGAAACTAGCCTTTGACCTCTAATAAGTCTTCCCCGTGAAGCTCCCAATTCCCTAAAGTTTTGCCTGATATTTAGAATTAAAAAACCCGCGAGGTTCCGCGTATTTTAGTTGTTTTTTATTGCGATTTTCCTAAGCAGAAGAACTTATAGCTTTAATTTATTGTAAGTCAATTTTATCTCGTAGGAGCCCCTCCTGGTATAACATAAAGTAACTCAATTCCCGATTATTCAAAGCCACCCAGGTGTTAACCCAAATACTAGTTTATTTGTAATAAAAGTACGACCCCCATAGAATAAATAAATATGTGTATCCTAAAAACCCTTGCCTGAGGCACTCTTTTTTATGAAATTTATTAAAAACCGGCAATGTGCGCTTCTTCATACCTAGCTATAAAAAGAAAAGGGGGCTCTATTAGACAGCTCACTGGGAATTTAATAGAGTTATTTTCACTGTGCTGTTGAAAAGAAAAAAGAATACTAAGGCGGCGTTTCGTAACCTATGTCATGTATATGAGTCAGTTCCCTTATGCAAAGACAAATGGATCTCAGACTTTTTTTAATCAATTATATTTCCTAAAAAACTTAGAAGTAATGAGTCTCTATGCTAAAGAGTAAACTACAAGATAGAACAAAGTGCTAACGCCCCTTTTTTCGTACTTTCCTGATGGCCGCCCTTAATACTCACTAAGAATTTCCCTTAAACCCCAAACCTTAACTTGTTTTACATTTCTAGGCAGCTCTACAAATAAATTATTCATAAAAGACAGACGCTTGGAATTCTACTTATAAATTGGAGCTTTTAAAGTTAAAGGATTTCCCTTTTTTTCTACTAGAATCTTAGGGCGACTCTATAAAGAAAAGAAGATATAGGAACCTGTATTCTAAGCCTGCCAACTAGAAATCCCACTTGCTCTAACCAATGTGTTCAGTGCAGTACCAAGAAATACTGTACACTACAATTACTTACCCTTTTTTATCTTTGTGTGATACCGAGTATAGGTACGGAAGGTCAATTAAGATAAGAAGGAAACATTTTAAGAGCAATTAAGTATTAACACTAAGTCCACTTAAATACACCAGCTGCTAAACGAATCTCTGGCCTGGCTAAGGAGCCCTCTCTGTAACCCGCCTACTTTGAATGCCTTAGGAATATATACTAACTCTACTGAAAATGTATTCATTAAGCATTCCTAAGAGTCTTACATGCTGACTGAACTCTTATTCTATTTGTTTGTCAAGCTAGTTCTTCCTTAAGCCTAGGGACCTTGAAAGCACTTAATTCACTCAGTCACTGTAATAGAATGTACTATCTTATATCACTACCTACAGAGGAACCCACTCCGACTAATGTACACACTTAGCACTTCCTAATGACTACGCTGGTAAAGATGGAGACTCATAATTCTTAATCTTAGAGTTCCTGTTTAAAAAAGGTGTTAATTCTTTGTAAGGTGTAGAACAGAATCTAGAGAATCAAAGTAATGAAAGCACTCTCTAGCAGGCTATGCTAGATATACAGAATATAATAAAGGGAACTCAACTCTCAAATTGCTGTCGAAAACTCTCTAACTAACTCAAGGTATACAGAATAACACACATCTTTATAAGTCTCTCTTCTCCGAATTCCCTAACTAAAGGAAAATACACTAAGCCTTGAATCCCAGCCTAGTTAAAAAAAAAAAAGGAATCTCCTCGGTCTAAGGTATCCAAGCTAACAGAATGTCAAGCAGTCTCTTATGCTGTTGGTTAAGGGTATTCAGTAGCTCTTAGAATTTCTTGACTTATAGAATTTTTTATTGATACCACCGCCTAAATATCCTCTATCTAACAGATCAATATAAGGTACTTAGGAAGATATAATATATTAACCGAAGGGTATCTTCTTACACTATCCTAAACATCTAAAGCTAGCTGTCTTTGTTCTTGTATTCGGGTAAAACTAATAATACAAGAAAATTCTATCTTTTCAAGAGGGAAGGTCTAGGCCTAAGAAAGCACTGTCCAAAGAAGGTAATGAATTATAAATACAAATAAAATAGAATAACCCTGAAGTTTATAAATTATTCCTTTTATTGCCTGTTAGGTTTAGGTTAGGATACCCTGTAATTTGTACATTTCACTCAGAAAACATAGGATTTTCTTGCTAAAGCCTAACAACTCTAAATTGGCGAGGCGAATGAGATGTTGCTAAACTCTAAGGTTGTATGTAAGTCTATCTTGCGGGTAAATGAAGTACTTGATGCTAGAAAGGACTCTAATGTATTCATTCTTGGCTTTGGTTTCTAGGGACAGAGGATACATTCAATTGGGATTGCAGATAACATAAGACAGAGAATCCTTTTCTTGTAAGGTGTATTCTGCATTACAGTTGTTAATGGAAAGCACTCACAACAAATAACTACTAAATAGGATCGTAGTGCATAGAACTGATTCCCAAGGCAAGACTGGATGGCACTCTCTTATCTTAATTAATTGTTGCTCTTCTAAATCTAAAGGTAAAGGAGAAAAAGAAATTCTTGTATTTTACTAAACAGAGAGTATTTGCTCAGTAATATTTGTATATGAATAACAGCTGTGAAGTTTCTCTTTTAAAAGGGAAATTAAGTACTACACACCTAGTCCATTTAAACTCTTTAAAGTAAAGAAGAAAAAATTCTATATAACGATAACGAACGCGGTTGTTGTAAAAAAAGACTTGCTCTTAAAAATTAGAAAAGGCTCTTGCTTATTACTGCAAGGGCACAAGGGTTGAGGTTAAGGCTCTTCCATCGTATAAGGAATTTCTCATTAAAAAGACACGAACAAAGTTTATAATAAATAAGGACGGCTAGGCTTCTTGGTTGAGAATCAAAGGACCCCCATATAGAATGGGTTTCGTAATAAAGGATCTTTTTTTTCATCTTTCTTTATTTGGTTAGTTCCAGTCTCTCTAGCAAAGTAAGTAATATCAAACGGAAATCTCATTAACAGGTTGCTTATTTTGGTTCTGATAAGAGGTTGGTGATGGTATAGCGTTAGTCCTTTCTTCTGTCGAACACTTATCTCCTTTGAAACTCTAGCCCTTGTAAACTCAAACCAAGAACTCATAAGCTCTAGCTCATAAAGGTATTCTCTATCAAGCAGTATCCCCAAAGATGGTGGTGAATCTATGCCAAGGAAGTCCCTGTCTCAATTAGTACCAGTTTCAGTTCTACCCGCAAGCAAGAGAAGGAGGTGCAAGCTAAAGTGTTTAAGAGAAGAAGTTTGCCTTATATTCATTTAGTTTATAGTATCCGGATAGAGATTAGTTCTAGCAGTATTTAAAGGCTTAGGGATTTTTAATTAACTAGGGATTAAGCTCATTTTAATATTACCTTAAAGAGGTTACTACTTTTGTTAGTGTTTTCCTGTATCTGTACTAAAGTGACTCTAAAAACCCTTACCTTATTTTAGCTACAAAGCAAGTAGCCCGTGTATGGTACAGAACCTCTTTGCACCTTAGAGTTTTTCAATTCAAGTCTTTTGGTTTCAATTTAATAAAGAAAGAGAGCTGTTGCGCCTTGAAGGGTTCGCCATTATTAGATAAGAGATGGTGTTTAAGTTGTCAGTATAAACTATGATAATACCCGGTTAACAACCTTGCTAAGATTAAGATGTTTCTAAAGATTCCGTATTCCTTAATGAATGCCCGAGTATTTCTTTTTTTATCGACTAGCATAATTAGCTTTTTAATCTCCGTTAACCCCAAAACTCTGCTTTACTTTATAGAACTATCTAAAATTAACACATAGCTAGGCTAGTAACTGTTCCAAAAAAAAGTTTGACGCCTAATAAAGAAAGACGAAACTACTCATGATATTCCTGTTAAGTCAGGAATTTCAAAAAGTTATTTATACATGCATCCTTTGAAAAATGCTGAGACATTCCCGGTCTAAAATAAAAGCATTTGAACAGTTAATCATTGCTAATACCTTGTTTCAACTAACTAAGCTGGACTAGCTAGTTTGACTACTTCATCACAGCCAACGCGGTGCTCTTTCTATTGGATGTTGATTTGTTTACAACATACATACTATCCTAACTCGCATACTCTAACTAAAATAAAAAGGTATTTTATTATTTAATAAGTTTTGTCCTTCAGTAGAGTTTCGTACACTTTAATTAATTTGTACTTTTTATTCCACTTTATATAATATGTTATGTTACTTTTCAGGAACTTAGAAAGCCTCAAATTCAGATACAGTCTCTACTAGGAATTGGACACTCTGTAGATAGAGAAGCTTCCTTAAAAAAAAAGACTCTTTTCACAATATATCTCACTCTTCAAAAAAAAAGAAGAAACTCGTGGGTGTATCTTGGCTGGCACTTCTCCCCCTTTTTTTAGTTCTTGAAATTAACATAATGACTCATCTCAAAATGAAGAAGTCAAGTGGAAATCCCTGGGTTTACTCTTTTTTACTTTTCTTATATGTATATTTTCTGAAATAGGCTTTCGCGCTGTATATTAATGAGTCTAACTTCCCTAAGATTCTCTAACGGGTAGTACTGAATTTTAAGAGTTCCATTGATAATTGATATAAGTTACGTCGAAAAGGAGGGGAGGGGCCTTGTGTATCGAATAGGAGATTCTTGGACTTCCTCTTTCATTTCAGTGAATTTCTTGATATATACGTTGGTAGTTCAAGCCCGACAATAAATACCGTTTTTAGTTAGCTAAAATTTGGTAAAGCTTGTAATATTCAGTTTCCCTCGAGAGGAAGGACTACTTCTTAACAATTCAAAAGGCTCCAGTTCCCACTCCACTAAAGTGCCTAAAAAAAGAAAAAATATACTTGATTATTCAATTCAAAGAGCGCATCTTCCGTTTCAGTCCTTTATTTCTTTCTAATAGAATCCTAGTTCCGTAGTAGAAGTAACCAAGGATCTTGCCCCTTGTCTCTACTTATTCCGCAGGAAAGCCAAACACTCATATAAAAGCTGATGTAAAATATTATGCATATTCTGGAGACTTGTAACTTCCCTTTTGGAATCTCTCTAATTAAACTTGCAATTCGAAGGGAATCGTACTGGAGCTGCTCTTTTCATTACCTAAAAGAGTATTCTCTTGAATTGAATATGGCTTTCTTTAGCTCTTGGTTTGCCGTTTTCTAACTCGGGCCAGACCACACATATATGAAATGGCATGTTCGTTTGTACTCTGTGTGTACTTCCATTGAATTCCAATTAAAAAAAAAGGACCTATCTCGTATAAAGCTCCACAGCACACCTACCTCTTGGTTAGACTAAGCCTGCTTTTTTGTTTCCGGTTCCTTTATTGTTAGTAATCTTCTAAGCGGAAAGCTATAAGTCTATGTCAGTATAAACCGAATTTGGTTGCATAATTTTTTTCATAGCAATTTTAGTTCAGGGCAAAACGAATATTTCGTTTCGGGTAAGAAAATACTCTATTAATTGGAGATGGAGATCTCTCCTAAAAGACCTTGAGGCTTTCCAAACACGGGTTTAGCATCTTCTTAGAATTAAATAATCCTCGACAAAAGTACTGAAATAAGGCAGTATTTTTTGCACTATTTATTTAGGTACTCGGTCTATAATTACATTTTTTGCGAATCTAAGGAGTTTCTTATAATCTAATACCCAGTATTCCGGATATACAAGAGCTATGCTCGCTTGTTATTAGTAAACCCGCTGACTTCTAATCTAACTCACACAATAGTCTATATAAGTTCTAATAAGATCCTACAAACTATAACACTATTGCTATTGCTATTGCTATAATATGCCCTTGAAAGAAAAGAGTGGCCGAAACTACTCGCTAGGTTCTCAATTTTTTTATATCTGGGGTACGTGTATAGAGATTCCGCTTTTGATCTAGGGGGCATCAATATGTAGTAGAATCTCAGCATTATACGACAGAAAAAAGACATTTTAGGCTCGTCGATAGTGCAATTGTATTCTCTTTTCCTAGAGTTTTTTCTAACTCAGGGTCATTTTTGGTATTCTTTGAGTATCAAATAAGGTTTTAGTGGGCTTACTATGTATGTATTTTTTTCTAATCCAATTGTTACAGTTGTTTAAGGCTCCGGCTTATGAGGACACTGTAGCTGCCAGCCAAAGACAGAAACGGATTTCTTTGTACCGGTGAAGTTCTTCTTAAGGGATGTCAACTCTAATAAACCTTGAAACCCTACCTAAGATCATTCACACCTTAGAAAGTCTGTCCTCCGCAAATGATATCGGTCCAACGAAAGCCCTGTCACTGTAGTCGAAATAGTTACCAATCCCTCACCTTCTAAGTCCGCTCTAAGGGAAGGTTAATAGTTGGTATTATTAATAAACCCGAGGAAAACTTTGTAAGCATTTCCTAAACACCAGCTAAGGATCCCTCTCGTACTCTCTAGCTTGAACAAATGGAAGTGTTAATTAATTAGATAGGCTTTTGTACCCGTGTAGAATTGCTGAACAAGGCTCTCTAAAGGGAAGCTGCATGTAGCTACTATGTTGTCTAGTCTGGTAAGCGCCATCTTAAACTTAAAGGAATTAATTATTTATAATTTATAGATCCCCGTTTTCCTTATACTTTGTAAGTAATAGGTATCTTTTTTATTTTCCAGTGTGTTTCAAGTATTGTAGTCAAAAAAAATGTGTATACTAGAATCTACTTTGAATGAACACCCTTAATAAGGTAAAAAGATAGAATTCCTAGTTTAAAGAATCTTTTTTAAATTACCTTATGATAACTAACTGTCCTAAGCTGGAGGGCTGGATTGTGTACCAGTACAGAACATTATTATTAACGGAGGCGTCCCACGAAAACTTGGATAGAATTGTACTATAAGTCACTTATTATGGTATTCTTCAGAAGGTGGGTCTAGCCTTTCTTTACAAAAGTAAAAGACATCAACCTTACAGGGGTTTCTCTTTTGCTTGTCCTAGTCTGTGTGTCACAAGGATGCGCTTACAACGCCGTAGAGTTTTTTATTCTTATAAAAATGAAGAGGACTCCCTTGTAATTAAATTACATGTTGATGTTATGGATACCTCGTAATATATTCTTTTTTTTCAGAAATTAAGTCGGTTGTTTGTATTGTAGAGCGTGCCTTTTCTATTCTAATATTTGAGCCTTTGGTCCACTAGGCAAAATCCACTTACAAAGTACAAAAAGTATTATATAAATATAGGCTAGGATCTGTAATTTCATTAAGAATGATAAATTCATAGGTAAGCCCTTTGTTACGAAAACCGGGAAACTTTCACACAATTCTAGCAATTCCAGTAGGAGTACCTAGCAAGGAGGATTTCTCTTATTTTGATATCCCTTAGTTCTTCCTTTCTTGGTATAACATTGAGGAGCCCCTATCTTTTACTTTGGAATAGGCCTTTGTTTTGTGTCTAGGATTTAATTCTCTAAATTAAATAATATTACCCTTGTATCTTAAATTAAAAGACTTAATAAAAAAACATGACCTAAAGATCGACAAGTTAGTTATTTTAAATTAAAAGAAGAATCTCACCTAAACAGGAGATTTAATTGTTAGGATCTTTTTATGAAGTTAGTATTCCCCTCAAAGTAAAGGCTTCAAAGCGATTTATGAATAGGAGAAATTCCAGCTTTTTCGGAGGTGGTTTTCCTTCTTGAACAAGATACAATACTTGCTATACCATCACGTAAATTTAGGTACTAAAATGTAATTAAATAAGAAAGACTTTGCCTTAGGTTTACCCCTTTTACTTACAAAAGTAAGCGCTTTTTATAGTACACTATTTCTATTTAAAGGTAGTCTATTCTTGGAATGAGCTTCCTCCAAACAAGGATCTGAAGCTCCCTTGATAACCCATTCGAACAAATAGAGGGTATCAGTCTTTCCATTAGAACAATTAACTCCTAGAACAAGGAATTACAGCTAAGATAGGTATACAAAAAAAAGATCTAATCCTTTTCTCAGGAAATGTAAAAGTTGACAGAAGTAAACCAATACCAACTCCCTGCAAATACGTGAACATGACCGGAATTCTATTACTTGGTTGACAGAAGAAAAGACCCCAATGGATACTAGGAAATGAAATTAGGAATTCGATTTAGAAGTTTACTTGGGAATCTGTATATTACTCAAGGTAGACCATCTCACAATTCTTAAACTCCTTTACAGGCATTAGCACCCAATTCTTCAAGAAAGCGGTTTTCAGGTGTTGTTGGGCCCTAATGAGTACATACAATCAATGTCCTATATACTATACCTGTTTGTAAAGACATCGGAATGTTCCCTTATTCAATTAACTGGAATACAAAATCGAATATTCTTTGCATTGCACATAGACCTACTAGAATACAATTCCCGGTTAGAATCTATTATTTGCTATTTATTTGCCTGCGTAAACATTACATTAGATGGAAAGCTCTTTGCACTAGCTTAGCTACAGTCCCAATAAATCCTTTACCTACACAGAAGAACTAAGTCAACTTGGCCTACAAGATCTTAATCCTAGGACTCTATTCTGAGAATAGATTCTCGAACAATAGAATCTTTTAGACCTAATAAATAATAAATAAGCTCAGGTAATTGACTTCCTCCACCCAATTTTGTTCTTTTCTTGGTATCGTAGCAAATACATTATCTTTTAATTCTAGTATAACCCAAGTATGAATCTTTTTTCGATACGGGGCCCCGGATCAAAGCAATATTTCGAAAGTTTCTCTGGGTTCCTATACACCGGGCGGAGCTTATAACCTATGAGTACTCTATATAAATATAAGTTTTCGACGAGAGATACCTTTTCTTTTAGTATACGAGGAATACCCTTTTGTGAGTCACAGGTTCAAGTCCTATTATGCTCTGTTTTTTTTATAGGAGTTCGTTCGTAGTAGAGAAGGTGAAGAAGTAATAGGTTCTAGTCTAGTTTCTTTCCTCTTTTTTGTGAAAGTGGTTAAAACTGACGGCTTATAATATACACCCTAGTATTCCCTAAAGGGGTAAAGTTGGAGATTTGCCTTACCTTAGCAAATAGATTATATTGGTTTACAATATTAATTAAGTAAGTAAGGATTAAATAAAAAAAAGAAGAAAAAAATCTTTTACTTTACAGGCTTACAAGAGAATCGATTTCTAAACTCCTTAGCTTGCTATACAGACAGATCGGAGCCTCTCTACCCGGAATACAAACAATTGGACTTGGGCCACCTTTAGAAGAACTGCTTGCTTTGGACTATATTGTTTGTTTAGGAATAATTCCTCTCTATAAAAAGTGAAACCATTCGAATAAAGGAATTCTAGATATAAAGCATTCCCATTTCTGATTAGTATTTATATTATAGTAGACTGAAACAAATTCCTGAGAAACTAGCCTCTCTTACAATACAGGGAGTCTTGCCCAACTTAGTAGGAACCTCTTTACAACTAACCCTGAGTCCTGATTGCTTTCTTAGTGACCTTCTGAATGAGAGGATTTCCTTTTTAGTTTACCTTGTATTCATTGTACTCGTTCGTTTTGTTAAGCCTTTCTTGTTCATTTCATTAAGTAAAGCAGTACCTCAGCCTTTTCCTCCTCTTACAGCCAGTATCTACTGTAGCTATTGTACTTACTATCTTCAGTCTTAGTATTCGTTGTCTTTATTAGTTAGTTTATAATAGTAATGTATGGCTTGTTAAGGTTATTACCTCAGTGTCTTTGTAGCTAGCATGCCATGACTTGTCTGAAGCTTATACAGTAGTAAGAAGTAGTATAGGTAAGGAAGAAGAACTCCTGAGTTGTATAGAGAGGATAGAGGAACACAAATCCTACTTTATACTAGATAGCGGCTTTCACTAATAAACTAAGGAACAAGGAGTACTGTTATATTGACCCCTTATGCATCAGCATCAATCTTTCCTGTCTATTTGGATTTGGAATGACTGACTTTCAGGTTTGTATACTTTCATACAGGCGATGCAGCCAAGGGAAAGGCTTAAGACCTAACAATTAGGCAAATAGAACAGATAGATATATGTAAGTCCGCTAAATATAAATAAAATAAGGAAAACCTAGGAAATATTGACTCATAAAGTCCTTGGTATGACACCTTACAAGCACACCAAACCTGTGTTAGCAACCTTAGATAATATTCACTTAGACCCTTTTCAAATGAATTGGTATTCATTATCTTTAGCCTTTTAGAAAGGATTTACTAATTAATGTAATATCTGACTCCTGAACTTTCCGTTTCAGTTCACTGCATAAGGAAGAAATAGCTGTACATTTACTAGGACTCTCCACCAACTTCAACAAGATCGGAAAGTCCTTTCTGTCCCTGCTATACAAATAGATCGAATGCACTAGAAAGAAGACAAAGAGCTACCATTAATTCAGAGAGTGGTCCTTCTTACTTAGTAAAGAGCCAGTGCTTTCAACTTCTTCTGTTACATCATATGGACAGCTTACAACCATCGACCATCGACCAACCAGTGACTGGAACAACTGTTACCATTAAAGACATTAGCAACAAACAGCAACAAAGAGACAAGATAAACTAGCATCGCTTTCAAGGGTTTATAGTTTGGTTCTATTAGATTGGTTTACTGAGTAAAAACCCGAAATGTCCACTCACAGCCCTAGAAATTGCGAAAGATTTTTATCTAGTAAGAATAGAGTTAGAGGTTTCTATATTACGAACTCCTATTTTATTTACCTAAGAGTTCTTAAACTCACATTAAATAAGTTGGGATTTTAATCCCGCTCTAGTTTTAATAAGAGACTTGTGTTATAATTTAGATTTTTCCTTACGTTACTCTCAAGATACCAAGGCTAATATTCTTAGTTTGATATTTGGATTTCTGATTTGCCTAGGTTATTGTATATCAATAGAATAGAGTTAAATTCAAAATATAGGGTACTCGTATTTATGATTGAAAGTTTCTGTAATTAGAGCGCTTGGGTGTTTGTTGTTTGAGATACGTAATGAAATTAGGTATTCCTTTTTATTAGACTCTAATTTCTTACTAGCTTCTTTTTATTTGTCCTTCTTAGGGTCACTATCAACTCCGGCGAATAAAATTTAGATCTAACTAAGTCCAAGAAAAAATCCTGCTTAAAAGCGGGGTATTTCTCTCCCCGACCCTAGCTAAGCGTCTATTACTAAAAACGGGACGCTTTGGAATATCAAGTACTATTCTTATCTTAAAACGACACTATAGCTGGGGAGCCTATAAGGGCCTGATGACTTTGACGCTTATCTTTTTTTAGCGATACACTTGCATTCAATGGAAATAAAATAGATAGGATTTCCAGGGTTAACCCTTTACTTTTTTTTAATCTACAAGACTTAAATTTCGTTTACTTTCACATTAAGATTTAGAGAGGACTGTCTAAGTCTAATAAATAATATCCAATTAATCTTTTTATAGTCAAAGTCCAAGTGGTAAAGCAAAGCATTGGGTCCGAGGGATCAGCATGCAAGGGTTCAAACCGATTAATACTTACAATATAATATTATCGGGAATTAGATAATACCGAGAAGATAGGGTTTTAACTTGGATGGAATACAGCATTTCATTATAGGAAAGCCGTTCGCATAGTTTATACAATAGGCAAATAGTTAGGACAAAAAGAATTAGAAATTTTGAATAGATTTTCTTTTTATCTGTACTATTTAATTAAATTCTGATCCTCAATTTATAAAAGTAGGGGTTCCTATTATCATTATTTTGTTAATGTTCCATAAGTGTTTTGCCTAGGTTTTTTTTTGAACTTTTCTATATCTTACTGCAAGATAGTGAAGTGAGCTTAGTTCCTTTTTTTAATAGTACACTGTAACTCTAGAGTCCTTGGCAATCCCAATAACTAGCTTCATTCCTTGCACGCTTTCTTGTTTGTTCAGTCCTAATACCCAATTAGTTAAGTGCGAGTAATAAGGAGAGTCCTTTGTTATATTCTCCCCTTTTCCCTATTAAAATGAAATGAAGTGTTATGATCTTCAAGTAAGTCTCATAGTACTTTTCGAAATAAGAAGCCGCTCTAGGCAAACTCCAAGTAATAGCTTTTAATACTATATGGAGAGGGATACCTTAAAAATTTGAATATAAAGGGCTTCCATAGGGTTTTTTTCTTTTTTTGCTGCTTATTTACTCAAAATAAAATTAGATCTTTGTTTGTAAGTGGCCTTTTGCTCTTTCAACTTAGTAAATCTAAGCGAGAAGGTAATACTTTTTTTCTGTACTTACTCTTGATTATTCTTAAAAAGGTCCCTTAGCTATGCTATACACCATTTTAAGAAACTTATATGTACCCCTTTACCTTTAAATTATCAATTTATATAAATAAATATTTCATATTCATTAAGGGCAACTGGAAAGTTAAAAAAAGCGTATCCTCGTACTATAGCTTAAACAAACTATATTTATTAAAATTAGACTTCTCCTCAAGCGAGTCTATCCACAATCCTTTAATAACAAGTATAATTACTTTTTTAAAAAAGGCAATAATCTCAGAATTATTCTGGTTTTGTAATATAAGTGTTCTTCCTGGAAGAATTTCTATACCCTTCCTTAATTAATGAAAAAAACACTAGGAGCTTTCCAATACAATATTAAGGTAGGTCTTTAGGACTTATACAGACAGATTCATTCCAAGTGTATTCCTATGTATCAGGTTACTGTCTCGTTGAAAAAGACTATTATTCGTTCGTTTGACCCGCTTTCGCCCCTGCTTATTAAAGCCAGGTAATTAGGACTTACCTCGTGTTATATTATAACGAAGAGTCCATAGTAGACTCCCAAAAGTTGAAAAAGCTGAAATAATATCCAGACCCTTATATTAGGATAAACTAAAGTTTAATACAAAAACTCGGAGTTTTCTTTTTCTAAATATATTTGGAAAATAGAACCTCAAGAGGAGCAAATGCTAAGGCATAACTTTTAGTACTGACATGTGAAAGTTCGAACCCTCGTTATTCCAGGGAACTTGCATAAAATTGTTCTTTTTAGTTTTTTTCAGGTATACCTGTAGGAGCAGGTAAGAGTAAACGAGGTTATCTAAGTCTGCATTTCCACTTTTTAACGCTAATTAGTAATGCGTTAATTTAAGGTTCCCCATATCCATACAATGTGGAACCAAAGAAAGTTCTTCTACTATAAAATAAATAATATACTTAAGAAACTCGGAAATGGTTAAAACTAAACAAAACAGGCCTGGGCCTCAAGTCACTTAGGTTTCTTTTTCTTTATCGGTGATAGCACGATTCATTAGGATAACGCTAACAATAAAACACAGGCGGCAACTCTTCTTTTTATTCTTCCTATTATCAAAAACACTTCGGGCTTTGACTTTGAGCAAGTTAAAGTTCTAAAACTAGAATACTAGGATGGGTAATATCCAGAAAAGTATGGGTATAATTAAGATAACGGTGAATATAACATATAGAATAAGGTGCTTGCTAGCAGCCCTTTTATGTCAGGAGTCTTTTTAGGTTAGGAATATAAGTTAGCTATAATATTCAATATCTTTCCTATATACAGACAGGGCCTATCTTGAGGGTTTCAAGTGGGACCTAAGAGCGCTTGAAATTTAGGATTCGCGGGATTTTCAATTGCTGTAGTCAAAAGCTTCATACTTCCCAGAATTAGCTTAGTATTCTACAAAATATATATACCTGAGAAGGGACTTCGGGACACAAAAAATTTTCTAAGATGGATCCTGTAGTAAGACGACTTAAACCTTTGCATGTATCTCCATTTCGTAAAAACGGAATTGAGAATAGGAGCTCAACCCTAAGATTTTTGTAAATAAAGCTTGTGTAACAAACAAAGTTAATCAAAAAATTCAGGTTTACAAGAGACTCGCTAGTGGAATACCTTTATTATTAATAGATTTGTCTGGCATCCACTTTCAGTGTTTAGACGATAAAGTCTCGTAACATCATATTTAAGGATAAACTGTGACTGTTAGAAGCGTGGTCTTCTAATTTAAAGTAATTTATAGGTTATTTTCCTTGTTGTCTTAGTAAACTTAGAGTTTTACAAAGAGTCTTTTGGGCTTTGATCTAATAAGTACAGCCTTGCCGGGACAAGAACTACTTGCGTTCTATAGTAGAGTAGTAAGAAGCTCCCCTGGTTCTAGTATTAAGTATATTCTATGGGATACGGATTTCATTTCCTATATCTAAATTCTTGACCCTTTCTTTATAACATAAACATAACGGCTTCGGAACCTTTAGTTTTAGATTGACTTGCTTTTGTGTGTTCTTACTCTGCTAGCTTCTAACTATTCATTCTGCCTATTGTATTAGTTGTGCTTATCGTACAAAGAGGGGAGAAACCTACCTAGAAAAGAATCTAATAAATAGCCCCGTTTATGCGGATTCAAAGGTGAACTCCTGACTTACTTTTTTTTTTTCATTTTATAGAGTATAGAATACTTGTATCTAATAGAGACTCGGGCTTCTGTATGGCGGAATTTCTTTTCCTTGGAGGGAGTTGAGCATGACGTGCAGTAAATTAGAATCTAATAAAGTAAAGTCCTACACAGTTTCCTACTTAGAGACGGGCCTGTAAGAGTCCGAGACGAGAAATGGACCTAACCCTGATTTTGGGTATCGATATACAGACCTCTTGTTTAGTAAGCTGAGATTGTTTCATTTCTTCCGTTTTTTTAGGGCTTGTGTATAATTTAAAGAGTATGCAATCTAGTGAAAGATGGATATTTGTGATGAGAGCTTTACTTAATATTATACTAGGTGTAATTAATAAGGAACCCTTTGTTTTAGGAGCACTTTGAAGTACTGTTAAATACCCCGCCTTTATTATGTATGATAAAAAGAAAACTCTAGACTCTGTGGTATAACCTATCAAAATCAAAGTAAGACTTCTGCTACTATAAAACCTATAAAATCAAAAGGGACTAGTACCTCTCTAGTGTAAAAAACAAAACTATTTGGGCCTGCTGTACCCAAGAACACTCATTAACCTCTATATTACTTAGCACAGCCCTTATTATGATATTCTAAACTCCCAACCGATAATTGAAAACTGAGGAAAGTTTCGATCCCTAATTCAAAAGGCACAAAAAGAAATTATCTCTTTCTTAGCCTGCTTGATATTGTAGGGCTTTGTTACAAGCTATCTTTAAAACTATTGATCTAAAAGTACCATAATTTCGAATACCCTTTTGAATTTACAGGACCCAGGTTCTCGTTATAAAAGGGTTTCACATACATTACAAAATACAAAACTATGGCTAGAGGTCTATATTTCCGTTGACTTATCAGAATAACTATTATTCAGCATTATTTACTACGGGCCCCTAAACGGAATACCTTCTTTTGAAACACCTATACTTACCGAAGTTCTAATTTACAAACCCTTATAACGAGGAACTTCAAATACCTCCATGTAAAACCCGAGGAAAACAGCTCTTTATAGTATGTATTTATTTTAGCTGCAGAATTCACTCTTCAGAGAAAAGCTTAGCTGGCTAAAATAAAGATTGTAAGAATTCCTTTGTCTTTAATAAAGGTATTCTATTCATCCGCCTTCTTTCGTAGTTTTAAGGACCTCTTTTATAAGTCCTATGTAGGGCCCCAAGTCTCAGAAATATCTCCACACTGAAGTCTCGTTGGGTAAGGAGGCATTAAAAATGTGTTAATTCGGAAGCCTTTATTTATAAGAATACGCTAAAATGGAACCCTCTTGCTAAAAAATTATTGACTCTGCCAAAAAGCAAAAAGTTTATATCTAACCTTGTAAAATCAAGGATATTTAAGAGTAAAAAAACCTTAACTTAACGGTCTCTATCTAAATAGAATTGAACGGGACTCTTTTGTTATTTTATAACTAAAAGCACTCAAAGCGACGAAAAAACTCTAATAGGGTACCCAAAAATTTTTCGTATACGTATACCTTATGTACTTAATTCGATCTACTTATATCCTGTACTCTTTAAAAGGAATTCCACGAGAACAACATCTAGTATAGTAAGTTCCCTTGGGAGTCTTTTATTTCGCAAGTTTTCTCTAATCTAGTTTGACTTCCGGTACTCTCGTTTATAGTATTATAATAGGGAACCCTTTTTTTAAGCTATATATGTTTTTTAAGAGCGATACATCATCAAGTAAAGACTTAATTTAGCCGCTTGCTCTAGCTGCAAATATCAATTACTGCAAACCCTTTAACAATAAAGCAAATTCCCTTCAGACTGAAGAAGAAACTCCAAGAATTTCGAGAAGGAAGGATTCTAGCAACTGAATAACTTAAAATATCCAAATGAAACCCGGGATCTCCTCTATACAAAAGAGCTTTCTTTCAACTCTACTTTAGTAGAAGATAGGAGTAGTTCTTGTAAAAAGAAATAGAAATTTACAACACATTAAAAAAAAACTTCTTTATCCAAATTTTTGTACTACGGTCTTTCGCCTTTTATTGCGAATCCTGACGGTCGGTACTTGTGCTAAAGCATAAGTTTATTCAGTAGGACAATCAATCCCTTATATTATCTTTCTAGCTCGTATTAGACTTAAGCCCTCTCCAAGTATAAGAATTTGGAAAAGTCTGAAACCCTTTAAGGCTCATGTTCTAAAAAAGAAGGGTATTAGGAATGCCAAACTCGTATCTATTTTAGTCAAAATTTTGTGTCTTTGACCCTAGAATAAAGTTCTCCGTCTGTGTTATTTATTTTATTAACTCGACAAGAAAACTATATATATACGGTATAAAGGATAAGAGATCCTGTGCCTTAATTTCCTATTTATGATAGGGCTCCTGTTAGGAGAGTCTCCTATTTTTTTGAGGAGCTTCTAATTGATATACTATCCTACGTTTAATAGTTACACGAGAGCAAACCGACGTGTTGTAATGTAAGAAAAACTACCCATCCTAGTAAAAGTAAACTATCAAGCCTGTCATGTGAATTTCTTTGTACAAAATGGAATAGGGCAGACTGTAAAATCTTTTTTATTATACTTATTTCAGTTGTTGCATCTTACTTTTAGCAAACCCCCTTATTCTTGCCTGTCGACTCAAATCAAAAGGGAAAGCGGAATTTATTAGGTTCTTAATTAATCTTATAATTAACTGTAACTACAAAGAAGTTAGATGTTGAAGGGCTTGGCTTCTCTCTCACAATAAATAGAGAAGAGATTTCTATACTTTTTCAATAGTCTATTGGTCTTACTTATCCTATTCGGGCAAAACAGTTGGAGATACCCTTTCCTGAGGAGGGCCCCGAGCTGCTTTATGGGAAAAGGGCTGGATACTCTTTGTCTCGAATTCTAATAAGGGTAACATATTACTTATCTATCCAATTAACACAATAAACAGGCAATAAAACTGCTTTATAAAGACTATAATACCACAAGAATTAAGAATAGTTAGAGTTTCAAAGTCTGTTAGAAAACGGAACCGATCCTATATCTTAACGGGGTTCTATGACTACTCTGGATTCCAGATATTATATACTTCTTATACTTAGGACGTAACACTTAATCTTTACTCCTCTGCATTATTTATTAGCTTATTTGTAAAAAAGTCAAGTGTTAAGAAAACTGTTTCGTAATGGCGATTGATTAAAATATAGTTAATAGAATTAAAAGGTTACCAGTAATTAAATTAGTAGCTTGGGGTACAAAAAGGTAAAGTTTCTTATATCTGTACTGGATAAAACTAAACTACTAGACACGTCAGTATAGAGGGCTGCTGTAAGGATATGCAAACATTGATATGTTTCCAGTGCTACGGTTACCCTAAAGGGATTAAAAAAGAAAAACCATAAGTGTAACTAAATTACTGCTTGGACTCGGCATATCTAGATCTAAAACTGGTAGAGTATCAAGAAAATATGCAAACATACGAAAGGACACTCAAAAAAAAGTTACTGGTTCTAAATGCTTCAGATCAGATATATTTAAAGCAAGTCCGGATTACTACTTTACTAAATAAGGTATCTCAAAATGAATTCTTTTAGGAATTTCGCAGGTAGAGCAATCTAAGAAAGGCAGTGTATATATAATCCTAAACTGTAATTTTCAAAATAGACATAAGGGTTCTTTTCAGAATCAAATACCATAACACTCGAGTAAGTTGTCTTAAGTCTAGACTCCTTTGTTGAGAATTCCTAAGCTCTCAGCACAAAAAGCAAATAGACAATCTATTACTTTAATTTAACAGCTACGCATCCCACAATAGTAAATTCAAGAAAGAGAAATCCCTGAAACCGTGAGTTCAAATCATATTATCTTCTTTCTATACAGGGATCTTTCTTACCAATCGCTTAACAGACAGTAATAAATAGAGTCCTAAAGTCTTAGTTCTATTAAATAGAAAAGGCGCGAAGCCCTCATTCATCTGCTTGACTAGAAACAAATAAACTCACTAAAACTCTAAACTATCAGACACCTATAGATTGACCCGCAAGTAAGGACTCTTTGAATAGTATATAGAAGGGGGTAGATAAGACTACAATTTACAATTAGTGATAATACGTGGAGCTACACTATTTACTATTTCCAATCTTTCATTCTGGACACATTGACTAGAATGCAAATAGGGAGAGTGAAGATTGCTCTGGGCCGTACATAGGTGGATGCCTACAAAAGGGAGACAGTGTAACATATAATATAGTATTTTCCGGTATTGTGATTTACAATAGAAATTTCTGGTGAGTAGGACCAGAGATACTTACGAGAGCCTTAATTATAAAAGATCGAAAGATGCGGAATCTTAACAAGGTGGTAAACTAAATCTAAATTTGGAAGAATCATCATCACTAAAAGGAAATCTAAAAAAAGAAGGCCAACTCTTCTTCCTCTGTTCCAGGATATTAATTAATGCTCTAGACTGTAAATAATTCCAAATATGAGATGCGTAAACCATGTGTTTTCATAGATTCTGGAATTTCTAAGAATGCGGCATAAGTTAAAAAAAAAGTGTATTTATTGTTTGTTAAGATCGCTTCTCTTTGCAGTAGAGTTCCCTTACTTTAAGGTTTATATAAAAGTAACTTATATACACATAATAAAAAGGACATAAGAAAAGGATAAACCAAGCGATTTCCACTTGCGCTAAATTCATAAGTGGATACATTTTCGAAAAAAAAAAACTAGTAATCTGAATTAATGCATGAGAGAGAATAGAACCCCTTTTCAGTGGATAAACAACTTCAGTCAGTTTTTTTAATTAGAGTCTCCGGACAAGCTACAATATTATAATTTTTCTTGAATCTAAGCAGAGCTCTATTATCTAAAAACTTTTACACTCTTATTTTTTTTTGGACCTTTAATGTCTATTTTTAGGAATACCTAGCCTAGACCCCTTATGAGACATAGCAACAGCTACGGACTGCTTCGTACTTGTTAAAAGACAGAATATAGGCCCTAACTTTATAAACTACTGCTCCAGTATCTAGGAAACTCTCTTGACACGAAGCCAAGACTTACCTCTACATAATATTTAGGTCAAGGAAACTCTAGAATCTCCGGGAATAATATAGGATAGGCTTCAACGGACTAATCGTAGTAAGGGGTTTTCGATTTTAGGAAGTTCTAGTCTAGTTTAGGAGCTTATAGGAACCGGGGGTAAAGTAAGAAGATAAGAGAAAGACTCCTGAGTTCACTAATATGTTCGAGAGATTGAAACTGCAAACTAGAATGAAACATAAGGTACTCAAAGAACCACGGATGATAGACAAGCGCATCCATTCTTGCCTTTAGAAGCTGAGACTGTGACAGGGATTGAGATTCATGATGATCCTCAGAATCTAACAAGGACTTTCCTAGTCAGAATGTAGAGGATGTCTTTCTTCCTTCTAATCTTGGTAAAGAGCTCAACTATCCTAAAGAGGAGACTCAGACTCAGACTGTGAGTATTACGGACAATGTTACCGAGTCTTCTTCACCTACAACTCAAGAAGTCACCTTCCCTTTAGAGTCAGATACTCATACCGGTACTAAGATAGAAACTCCACCTGTGACAACGAAACAAGAGATTGAGACGGGCTGTGAGAGTGATCTTCCTTTACAAGCTGAGAGAGAGGACATGAAATGACAGGAGATGAGAGCGTACCATTAAGAGGTAGCCTTTGGGATGGATCTTAGTTGGAGTGTTCCGTAGAGTTGTTGATCAGTTAGGTATTTGATGGTTGATAGGTCAGGTTCTAAGGCTAGAGGGATTCACTAACAGGTGAAGTTCGAGCTGGTAGCTTATTAGAGTAATTGAACAGCTTTCACTAGATTGGCACGCTAAGACAAGTGTTTGTATTCACACCTTAGCTTTACCTTTAGCATCCATTAAGAAAGAACGGGTTCCTTGGACTGCTAGAGAGGAGATAAGAACCTGCTTACAAGGTTGTAGAATTAGAGTTCGGAGGAATACTTACTTGATTAACATCCTACCAACTTAACTTGCTTCCATCAACCGGTTAGAGAGTTCCTTCGTAGGTTAACGGTTTACAGGTTAGTGGGATTTGGAGTTCAGGAATTGCTTTGGCTAGTGCTAAGAAGAGTTGAGTCCCTTAGATTAGTTATTAGAGCTTGGATTACTAGAGATTCCATTGACTTGCACAGGATGTCTTAGTTTAGTTAGATTGAGTGGTTAGTTATAGGTGTACTTACAGGTACAGGATTGAGTTCCCTTTCAAAGAAGAGAATCTGTTCCACCTAAGAGTTATCAGTTTCCTTAGCTTACTTTCAAGGTTAGGATATGAAGGTTCCTAGGATTTAAGGATGAGAGATTACAGGTTTCAGAGGATCCCTATGTTTCAAGGAGGTAGGGATTTTTGAAAATTAAGTGGGCTTTCAAGGTATTTAATTAGGACTCATCTATTTTTCATCTAACATCTTTTTTAGTAAGGTGAGCTTTCACTGACAGCTTTCAAGAACATTGGCCTGACTTGGCATCATATGAACTGGTTACCGGCTACTGGATCAGTTAGATTAGAGGTGGAGATTCTAGTTTCGACAGACAAAGACAAATAAATGAGGGATCCTTAGAGTTGAAGTTTAAGATAATAGTTTAAGTAGTTAATTAGCCAGTTGTTAATAGCACTTAATGTTAAGGAGTTTTAGTCAGATAAAAGCCCCTAATAGAGAAAAGGGCTTAGACCCCGTCTTGTACACACAAAAAGGAAGGAGCGCGAAAGAAATACCTGATTTTGTACTTGAGCTTCAATTGACAACCCTAAGAGTAATAAGGAGATTTGCTGCTCTCAATAGCCGGGATTCTTATTATCTAAGTGATTTAGTACACCCCTTATTCCAAATAGAAACTCTATGAGAGTACCCAATTTGAAATTCCTTATTGATTTATCCCTGTGTCTAAACCTATTGTAAATGAAAAGTTTTACAACCAAACGATAAATGGTATGCTTCATGTCAGCGATTCTTTAGCTAATTTTGTGAATATCCCTTTTTCTCTACTAAGAGCCATGCTTTAAGTTCTTCAACCATAAACTTAAACTATAACAATTAATTAAAAGTTAGAGATATTCTCTTTTTTTAATCCTAAACCTAAAAGACTCCGGGAATAGAGTCTAAAAGCTACACTTACAAAGGACCGCTTTCACACCTTACAAAGAAAGGACTGCTTTCCCTCAATCAATAAGGACTCATGCGAATACTAAAACTGCAATTCCATCACATCTAAGAATGCAAGAGCTACACCGTCAATGTCAGCTTAACTCCAACAAGGAATACGTTTTTCTAAGACTCCTGCTAAACAGATGAACGCTTTGCTAGCTTGCTAGATAGAATAGATATAGAATACTCCTTGCAAAGACAAAAACCCAGGAATGAGAATTTAGCCTTTACCAGCTAAACAGATACAGCTTACACTGTAGCATCAAGAGAAATAAAATGAATTACTCCAGTAGAACAGAACTCCTAGGAATCCCCTCTCTGGGTACTCTAACAACAATTCCTATATCCTATATATTATATAGTGGTTACCAAAGCAAAGCTACAATTCCTAGAGTTACATTTACTTACTATCAGGAACTTTCCTAATTGCCAAATACAAAACCCAGAAGGGTTCAGAAAATCTGCTATCTATCCTAAAATCCATTCCATTAGACTTGGTTTTCCTGTATAACTCTTCCAAATAACTCCTTGCACTCAGGTTAGTAAATCCAAAGACAATAAAAATCCATTAGCTTATCTGTTATCATTGCCTTCCCGCTTAGATCTAGATCGGAATCTTTCTAGCATCAAGATAAACTATACTCTCAAAGAACAAAACCCAGAATCCTAATCTGTTATCTATCTTAAACTCTTTTAGCAGCACCTATTATGGGGAATCAAGCTCTCTAAGAAGATAGTACTATTCCTAGCTTGCACTTAGAGTTTAGCATTCCTAAAATCTCTTGAGACATATTGAAGAACTAAGACAATAGGATTTTGGGAAGATAAGGTTGAAATAGAATCTGGTTTCCTATATCCACGGACTGCATAGTGCTGCACTTACTTGTACTTGGAAAGGACTTCCCTCATGCGAATACAAAGTTGTTCAGACAGAATACATTATCAAACTACAAACTAATGCTCTAAACTTTGCTGGATACCTTCATCGATTATCCATTAGAACAAATACTCCAAGTCCAAGTAAGCTCGCCTTTACATTACAGATTGACTCCTTTAAACTACTAAACGGGTAACACTTTTACAAGTCAGAAAAAGGAAAGCTCCTATAGTTTCAGTTACTTAATTTCTTTATCGGGAACCTCTAAGATATAGACTCTCTTTCCTAAAGCAAATAGCTACAATTATCTGAACTCCTTTAGCTGCCAAGAACAACTGTCTGTCAAACAAAAGGGAGGAGATTCTGTTTGTTTATGTCTAAAGCTCCTTTAGCTACTGCTTTACTTCCTTCCAAAACAAATTCTAGATCTGGTATCTCTAACTCAAAGGATTACTAATAAAATAAAATAGGATTATCTGCTTACAACAAAACTAAAGAATTAGTCCTTCATCCAATAGGAATCTCAACTCAGAATAGACTCTCGAACAGAATAATAGAATGGTGCAACAGCTTTTCACAGCATTAAGAAAGAGTTGGGATTAAACACATAGGAAAGGTAGAGACCTCTCTAGTCTGGTTCAAGTTATGGGTTACAAGGACTCTTTATTTGGCTATCTATTCCATCTCAACTAAAGAAGGAATTCATAGAACTCTCGGAATACACTTCAAGGTCTTCGCTTACAAGAACTCCAAGCTCGCAATACAAGCAGCACTTGCTTTTAGAACCAATCTAATGCTAGCCTCTATGAATCTAACAGCCACTGTCATTCCATGCTTGATTCTAGTCAGTATCCCTATCAATTCCGGTCTAATCTAATGCGGCTATATGGCTGGCTACGAAAAATCCTCTTAAAAGCTTGCGTTACTAATAACGAAAATTATCTATATAATTTTATACTAAAAAGCATCTACCCTTGCTGGGAATTTTTTTTTCTGATTCAGAAACAACAAATAAAGGGACTCCTTACTTTTCTTTTATTTAACAGCTACTTAACTAAGCAATTCCAAGGATTATTGAGTACCATTAATTAGAAAACCCCCCCCTTCCCTTATATTATAGTAACTACAGAAATCCTAAATAAGGAATACAAATGAAATGGAAATAGTTCTATCTAGAGTGCTGTTTCTTTCTAGTTTAGGTACTAAGGGTACATTCGAAGCCTTTGAATTTCCCACTTTCTTTTAATTTCTTAAAACCTTTGGAACCAATACGTTTTATAACAATTAATTCCTTAATTAAAATTATCTATTCTGGATACTAAAAACAAATGAATAGGACATGAGAAAGCAAATTCCCTTTTTTTTTTTAAGTTTAACTTGTTTATACTACTTCTTGAATGACCGAAACTAGGGAAACACCCGGCAAACCCCTTACTTTTTTTGTTACTGTTACAAAGAATACTAAATTGAAGTAAATAGCTCTAAAATAAGGACACCCAAATCCAGATCCATCACAAAGAGTAAAAGTTATGCTTATTTCCTTGGATTAAAAACAGAAATAATTAATGAGTCTACAACTCAGCCCTTTTCGGATTTATAATATTCCTATCTAACATTAAAAAAATTAAGGTGAGCTTAATATCCCTTAAAAGAAATTCCTATCTCGTTAAAGTTTGCAAAGTAAAGACCCGGCACCAACAATAAAGACTTTTCACTTGAGCTTAAGCATTTACCAAGAAACCCCAAACACAAATTACTCTATATTAGGACACTTTTGGAAGTGTAAGTAGTAGAGTTCTTTGAGTTAGTTGTATTAGATAGATAAGTTACAGTTTTTGTTATAGTAAGGGACATTCCTCTTGCTCTCTGTAGCTTATCAATAAAGAGGCTATATACTTTTCGGGATAATGAATAAATACGTCATCATACCTGACCCGCACGTAGTAAGGGAGGGAATTGAAGAATAGTATTAGTATATAAACCATCTTACATACACTACAGCAACACAAAAAAAAAACTGGCTCTAAAAATATGAATTAGGTCTGTCTTATAAGCTCTTGGGTGGTACGTTTATCATTTGATTTTTCCTACATTATTTACTATTTACTCTAATTACTCTTCTCTTCTAAAGAAAATAGAAAGGTCTTTGAGACTTAACTACAAGTACAAAGAGACTACTATGTTTTACAATTACTTATATTCTTTAATTTATCTCTACCAGGATCCTATAATAGACCGTTTAGGAATTAGAAAGACTTTTTTTGTCTTGTTCAGGAGTTCTACACAGGTACCTGGAAAAGCCCGCCTATATAATTAACATTAAAAACTTCCCATCTCTTAAAATCAAACAGCTAGATATACTAGACTGGAAAGCACTAACAAGAAAACGAGTGCCGGAAAAGGAGAAACAGGATCCTGCCTTTGTTAATAAACTTCCCTTAGCAGCCAATACAATACTGTGAAGCACTCACCAAATAAATACAGAAGTCCCAGGAAAACAGAGCCTATTAATGACAATGAACTTCCATTTGTTAATCTAGAGACCCACTTAACTAGGAAATTCCAGGATTAATAAAAAAATCCTTTTTTGGTTTTGGTAAGGATAATTAACTCCAGCTTTTGCTGCTTCTCATTAGGGAGAATACGAACCTTATAGGTACATTGATGAATCCATCGACTAAATTCAATTTAGGAGGTTAACGCACTATAGTATAATAAAAGTACATACCTTACACTTTGATTGAAGAACATCAACTTCAGAATCCCAGTTTCTAAAACTACACACCTTGAAATACCTCGGAGCTATAATAAGACCCTTCCTCAGAATCTGCAGTACCCTATCTGCTTTTGACTTCTTTCTTCTTCATGCTTTTAGGAGTCTTTGCTAGACCAGGAAGTAGGCTGTAGCTAGAACGAGATTTATAGGAGGGGGGGCTTTTCTTTCTTACTTAAAGGTTAAAGAAAGGAGTAATTCAGTTACTAGCATCCCTTAGCAACAAACTGCAGAAGAAGGAAATACAAACAAAGGATTCTACCAGGAAACATAATAAACGGACATACCAGACTCAGTATATCCCCCTAAGGAAATTCCTATCTAACAAACCCTGTTAAAGAACTTGAAACTCAACAAAGAGTAAAGTTCCCAGCTTCCAAAGACAAGACAATTAACTTCGGCTCGCTAAGAGAGGGATTTTCGGTTCCTAAGTGCTAGGCTAAGATAGGACAAGTAATTAAACTCCTTACTATTCCCAAAAAATTCTTTAACATTACACAATAGTAGATACTAAGACCAATATCCCTTATGACTGGCCAGTACCATATCAAGGAGCTCCTCTAAAGTTTCCACTCATGCTTTAAGCAACAGATATTTACTAGTAAAATATTTTCCAAATTAAGACTCTATTCTGCTCGAATATTCCCTAACAGAATTCTATCAAGGCAACCAGGGATAAAAAAAACTTAAGATACATATAAATCCAAGAACCCGCTCTATGTCCCGTTAAAAGACTTAGCTTTGCTCTTAATATTGCTGTACGCTGTCTTTTAGTTTTTTTTAGTAAAAAGGAAGCTTCCGAAAAAAAGCTTAGGTTGAAATATGAGTTTAAGAAACTAAGAAATAACGGGCTTAAATTCTATTTAATAGTACATGTCATGCTTCCTGTTTATAGGAATTCTGAGAATAACTTGTTTCTAGTCTTAGACTTGTAAAAAAATATTATTAGACTTTGCAATTAGATTCTTTAAAGTACTCAAACTATAGAAATTCTTTTCAGGCAGACCCTCGCGAGGAGATCTACTAGTATTCTTTACTAAAAAAGGGGCGGAAGTTAAGGTTTATTCAGAGGCTTTCAAGTATTACTTTTGAAGTTTTAACCTAGTATAAAGTTATCCTATTTGTCTGAGAACGTTTTCAATTTACAACTTTCGACCTAAGTTCAGTATTGTTTTTGAGAAATTAGTTAACAATTAAGGGGTCCTTCCCCAAACCATTTTTTGCCCCTGAGTATTCAGGATATATAGTATATAGCTATCCCAGCAAATAAGGAATAAAAGAAGGATTCCATGGGTAATTACCGAGCTTTTCCTTTTTTTGAAGCGGATTTCCTACATCTTCAGCTTGTGTTCCTTTTGCCTTGTGAATTGAAATTGGTCTATACTTGTCTCTTCATATATACGAGAGAAAAGAAATAATCTTTCTTTGTACAATATTCCACGATTCCTTGTTTTTACTGCTCAGAATTCTCTATCTACAAGGGTTATCGATTATAAAAAGTATGTAGTGTCAACATTTTTAGAGGAACACTAACGGCTTAAAGCTATAGCTAGAGTAAAACTTAGTAGAAAAACCTATTTTTTACTATCCAAAATATGAACCCTTAGCTAAAAGAAAAAATCCAACTCTTAGGACCCAAGGAAGACTTTCTTTTGTTCGCATGACCCTTATCAATTTGATTTAGAAATTCCAATTCCTTAGGTTTTCAAGAACATAAATTCTTTGTTACTTTTGTTCGTTCCAAATACTAATAGATAATAGGGAACTCTAAACGGATATTTCATTTCTAAAATGACAGGACTTGAATTATTAAGCTCTATACTTTCTGCTATCATACTCTAGAACAAGCATACAAGTAATATATCGGTTTTTAATCTCCTCTAAATCTAAAACGGGGTGCATCCATTAGAACAATTCTTATTAAACTGCTATACAGAAGTGCTACACCTAAATCCTAAAGAATTAGACTTGGAATCTGAACTACCTAGAAAGATCCATAATAAAAGATAAGGTACTCAAACCTGCTCCAACAACTCTAAACCCATCCTTCCAGTGCTATCCAGCTAAACTGATTGATATCTCGGCTTACAAAATTCTCAATGGAATACAAAGTATCTATACCTATACTCTCACAAGGAATACTCTGTCTTAGAATCCTGCAATGAATTGCCAGGTTTAGAACAATTATCTCCTCTAGCTAGAGAGAGAATCCGTTTCCATTAGCACCATTTCCAAAGACAAGTGCTACTTTGAATAAAGCTCCTTTACTATCAGCTTAGATCTAGACCGACCAGATTCCATTCATTAGCTACAAAGGTACATCTTGGACTCCCTGTAATTTAGCTACACTTGCAAAGGTCTTCCCTCCACTAAGGACTGCTTTACCTCAATCAGAAGTCTGCTAACACCTTACCTTTAGACTAGAATCCGTTATTCATTACATTACCCTCTATCTATCAGGGTTTCCCGTATATACCATTAGACATGAAAGTAAGGAATTCTTATCCTTTAGCTTATACACTTAGATCGGATAGACTTGAACTTGACTTACTAGAAATATTCTTTAAGCTTCAACTCTCTTTTTTTCTATTCCTTTTTATCTTGACTAAACTAGGGAAAACCAGAACACCCTATAAAGACTTTCAAATACTTTCTTAAATCTCAATAGTAAGGATAGATCCAGAAGAAAAAGAAACAGCTCTACCGGTTAAAGAACTTCCGTTTATATATTACTTACTTTTACCTAGAGATACTTGAAAAAAACATTGACAAAGTACTAAATGGTAACTCTTTAATTAAGGATAATCCCTCTTGTGCTATGCTCTTATCGAAAAGGAGGAGTTAGCCCTAGAAAGATAATGCTACCAGACCGGCACGTAGTAAAGTAAGGAAATGAATAATAGTACTAGATATAGTTAACCTAAGAGCAACATCAACAAGAAAGACAGGCTTTCGCTTGACCTCAATACCTGGAAAACGGGAACCAAGGACTTCCTTACACTTACTTTTTTGACTCCATTTGACTCCCAGCTTTAAGCCCCTCTCGAAATCAGAAAGTTAGAAAACAAAGGAAACACAAAAAAGGCCATTTAAAGACTTACTTCTTCTTACTTCCTTTTATTCTGTATTACTTTATTGTTCTTGAGAGCTATACCTTGAATGACTTCGTGTTTATGAGATAGACTTCTTAGAGGAAGTAAAGGGACAGAAGTAGGTGTTAGAATCGAAGGAGAGATCATACCTATGATAGCTAGTGTATTCCCTGTACTGATGTTAGGGTTCTTACGAAGGCTAATGTAGTTAGTGTAACTTTTTATACTTTTTTTTAGGGATAGATAGTCGAGTTGCAGATAATAGTGTATTACTTGTTCTAAATAGTATAGGTATAGGAGTTTGCCTTAATTAGTAATTCTATTATAAGTTTTATTAGTATTAGGTCTATGAATTGTATTAGATTTTAGATAGATGTAATAGATTGTTAAGTAAACTTCCTATAGGTTTTTTTTAGTTGTTACTGCGTAGGGAGGTTAAAGTCTTTAATAGTAACCCGCCCGCAGTCTAACGGAGGAAGGTTAAGGCATTATTGTATATATGATAGTACATACTTACACTAGGAGCAACATCAAGAAAACCAGACTTAGCTTAGCCTCTCTGGAAAAAACTCTATACTATAAGACCTCTCAAACTCCTACTCATAACCCGCTTAACCTGTCTCTAAATACCTAATAAAGTACCCCATCTTATTCTTAGGACTTCACTAAAAAAGGCTTCTTCAGGATCAGACTCTTCTTAGCTACAATACCGGGTCTTCTAGAACCTTAAAAATAAAAGAGATACTCCTCCTTAAAATAGCTAGAACTTTCTTTTGGATCTTTGTCTTCTTATGGAGCTTGTAGCCTGTCTTAGGGCTTTGGGGATTTCTTGCTCTTCTAGCCGCCCTGAGTCTAGTTATAGTGTATAGGATGGGTTGATTTGATTAAGGTTTAGGTTAGGCGTTAAACCAGGTTAGCTATCTGGATCATTTCATTTTTTATTTATAAGGGCTTCTAACGGGCATCTTTTGAGGGTTCTCTTTTTGTGATTGTGACTTACTTTACATCTCTTGTTTATTAACTTATAGAATCTGGCCTCTCGACGCCATGGCATTTAACCATTTTCCTTTTTTAATCTCTTCTTCATAATCGCGCGCGGATTCCCTTTTAAACTTCCAATCAGGCACTAATATCTAAAATTGAAATGTATCTAAATCTAATTACTACTGTTTTGTTTCAAGATCTCAATAAGGGTATAAAATCAGAGCTACTCATTATTTTATTAAGGAATTCCACGGGTTACTCTTTAATCTTTGTTTTTGCAGAATAGACTTCCCTGTAATGAAAGATAAAGTTTAAGCTTTTGTTTAGTTATCTTTTGTATAAATTTCTACTTGTATAACCGAGAAGAATAAAATAAAGCTTAAATGAAGTCCTTCAAACAAAATGCCTGATTAACAGGTTTAAACATAAAAAAACTGTACTTTAACCGAGGCGAGTATTAAAGAAACCCGAACTCATAGAGGCTTTTTTAGCAAATAAAATAAGATATAAAAAACCTCTGTAAATTTGTAAGAGGAATAGGGTCTAAAAACGTAAGGCACACAAAGTTGGGGATTTTAGAAGGTTTTCCTCTTCTTTAGTTTTAATCTACTAGGGGAACTCTTAAGTCGTAGGGATTCCTTTTTACTAGCCCTCCTGCTTATACAACATAGACTCAAAGTTTAGGAATTTTCTACTTGAACTTATAAGGAGAAGCTGGGTTACTCTCAAATTTATAGGCACCTCTGGAGGCTTTTAAATACATGTGTGTACGGGGCCTAGGGTATATGCAATATGTAAGCAGTCAAATGGGTTCCCTATGCAGTTTTATACTGTAAAATGGGCCTTTTTGTTTTCTTTTAGTAAATGCATTTTTCAGGTTAGAAATTGAATTTACAAGACCCCAATAAGAAATACAGAAGTAAAGTATAAAAAAAACAGGAGCACTCGTACTTAAAAAAATGATATCTAGTTCTAAATTCCCTTTCCAGGATGCGCGCAATTTCTTAGTGTATTGAGGACCTTAAGATAATAACGATAATATATTAAGTAGATACGAAGTTACTCCAGGGGCCTTGTTGACCAGGATTTTATACTATATAAGGAATCTAGGACCCTGAGAATTAATTAAATAGCATAGCCAAGTAAACTAAACCCGCGGTTTTTAGCGAGGGGTTTGAATTCCGAAGCGAAGGAGAAATTGATATAGATCCTTATTCTATTTTGGTAAAAGGATAAGTATAGCATTGCCTATAATCCTATAAGAAGTTACCCAAGGTTTATAAGACAGGGAGCTTATGGGGTGCGTAAACTTTAAAGAAATTTTCTCTCCGTCCTGACTTCTTAAAAGTACCTTTAGCTAAGTGACCAAGGACTGTACTGGATATTTTAACAATTGATAGATCCCAAAAGAAGGATATGGGACTTAATTCTGTTGGTACGTATCTGAGAGGAGATAATTTCAAAGAACCCGCCCATGTTAAAGGAGAAAGGCACTAAGCCACTTATATTAATTGAAAATCCTACTTTATAGGGACTGCTTACAAGAAATAGGAATTGAAAATGTACAGTAGCGCTTGTTTGTTTACCCATTTCTTATACTTTTTTACCGCTTACACTTCGGTTGCTCTTAGAGTATATAGTATATAACCGGAGGATTCAAAAATTATAAGACTATAAGTACAAAATACGGAACCCACCCATCTGGTTGGTAGACACCCGAGGAAAAGCTTGATTAGAGTCTTTACAAAACAAGAGTAATGCTGCTAGCTGAGTTTGACTTCCTTAGTTTTAGGGGTATCCCTGTAACCAATTAGACAACTAGAATTTTGAGGGATCCGAAACGAAAAGTTAGAGCGGATAATCCTAATTACATAGCTAGCTAGGTCCTAAACTATTAGAATAAATTAACTAAGGTTAAGGGGTTTTGCAGAGCTTTTAGTAATTATCTTTTATGAGACTCAGAGTCGCTTCCACAGAAAGAGAGTTAGCTAGTTTATATAAGTTTTGGTCTCCAGGGATATCCGGTCAAGTCAATAAGAGTAGGAATTAGTTAAATAAGTTATAAAATGAAAAGGTTTTTTTTTGTTTAAGTTGAGTACAAGGTCTTTCGCTTTAGTATGGGAGTTCTCTGTCCAATATTAGATGAATCGCTAAGGGAATTCCACGAACTAAAAGGAATTGAAATCACTTAGATAGATAAAGTAAAGTCGTGTTCAAATAAGCTCTTATTATTATTATCTCTTTTCTAAGGCATTTAGTGGATGCTACAGAGAGTACATTTCAATTATGACACACAGACATCAATCAACCCGAATGAAGGTAATGTACTTTGGTTCGAGGTCTTTAAAAGTTTTTTGAATTGAATTATTCTAGTTATGCCTGTCAAGAATTTCTAGATATATAAAGTTCTATAAAGTCTTCCCTTAGTTAGGAAGTTTTGAAACAAGCTAGCATAATATATAAAAGGACCCAGCAACTTTTTATTTGTAGTCTCTCAATAGGAAATCACTTTAGAAAAAAAGTCCTATCTCTCCCAGCCTTCTCTATGCTCCCTATCCGTACAGCCTTGCATCGAAAAAAAAGCACATCCCCTCCTTGCGAGTTTCATACCTCTTTTCTAAACCTGGTAAAACAGTCGTAATTCAACAAGTAAAACATAGGTTCGAATCCCTTTCCTTTTAGAGAGGAAGTCCTAGTGGGTACTAATCACATATATTTTTCTTTTTGAAAGTGTGACCCGAAGGATTTTCAAAATATATCCATATATCTCCTTAATATTTAGTAGCTACAAATCGATTTATACTAGGTAGGAGTATTCTCTACCTTGCACGTTAGAAGTTGCTTATGTCATAAACCCTAAAGAATTTCCTGTTAGATAAGTAACCAAGCCGGGAAGAGAGTCTGCTCCTTAATTAGTCAGGGAAAGGGAATGCTTATAGTGTGCTCTTGAGAAAATGAAACTGTAGTCAAAATTCAATTTAACTAAACTGAGAAAATTAGTAATGGACAAGTCCTTATTAATTAAATATGCCAGACTTTTCTAGCTTTGGTGGGGCATATATATCCCCTGAAAAGGTACTAAACAACGAGATATAACTAGAAGGTCTCGCTAACCTGGAACTAAATTAAGGCACTTTAAAACTTATAAAGCATATGCTTTTTTCGAGTAAGACTCCTTAGTCTAATAGACCAGTAACAAAAAAGAAGTTAGAAATCCTTGGTTTAGAATATAGAGATTGTCCCACACTTTGATGTATTAAATAAAGACCGTTGAAAAGGGTAACTTTAGAGTTTGTAGTTGAAAAGATATCAGAAATAAGGTGTTCCAGGTTATGTGTTCTAGCAGGCACAGAGACTTACAATCAAGGTACTTCACCTAGACAAAGAAAGGTTTCTCATTGACAGAGAGAGGCTAGCATCCTTTACCGAGTGGTGTTTACAGGTTTCAGTTTATTGGTGGGATTGGGTGTTAAAGATAATAACTTATTAGATAGCACTTAGTCGTAGTAAGAGTGTTCCTTGTATTGTTGGACCGGTTAGCTAGAAGAATTGAGATTGACTTATAAAGAGTTGGTAGGCTATAGGATAGGGATTACAGACTTCGGAGGTTAAGGCAGCTTTGTAGTTGTTATCTTTCCTAGGTTAATGGAGTACAGTGCCTCTGTAAGCAAGCTAAGGTGTTTTGGAGCAAGTTGGTGATGGTATAGCAAGAGTAAAGCACCAATTCCTTAGGCTGAAAGTGCCTATGAATTTGAAAAAAAAAGAAGGAAGGCTATTTAGCTACTTTCTCTGAGGCTTGCCTTTGTGCTGACAGTCTCATATCGTTCGCTAGTTGAGCTACCTCCACAGGTATCTCAATCCAGCTCTCTTGATATTGATAGCAACAAAGGATTGAGGGAAAGCTAGCAAAGTACCGCTTGTATGGTTATCGTTCGATAGGTGAAGAAGAAAACTGATTTGACTACATCTTCATTGACCCTAGGAAAGAGAATCAATCCTATAGAGGAATGCTCTCATCATATTCATCATTGCATTAGACTAAGAAGGCGGTACGGTATTAAGAAGTTCAGTTTCAATAGGCTGATGAGTCAGGAGCGGACTGTAACTAGACAGAAGGAAGAGAGTAGCAATCTAAAGCGAATTGCCGTAAGCGCAAAGAGGGAAAGAAAGCAAATACGAATGATTCCCCTAAGGGATCACTTCTAGCCTATAGGCTTAGGGAGAGAGCAGCTCCCGCGCTTACTACTAGTTCAAATAGAAAGCTTAGCAGCAGACAAAAACGCAACTGTAATGGTGCTATACCCGATAGACCATCACTACAAGATTCCACTTTGACATCGCTCCTGCAACAGCAATGAGGATACCTCGATTATGAATAGAGTCTTTTGCTAACGTGAGTCCTAGGTTCTTTCTTAACCCTTTGAACCCATCCAAAGTATCAGGCAATTTCAGACTTTGGACTAGAAAATCACTTTGTCCGGGCATAAATCGAAAGCCTAATGATAAGATAGAATTTGCTGAATGAGAAGTTAAATCCATTACAGTCTTGGGGATATCCAAAAATGGTGATTTGATTTGATCCATCAATTTTCGTGTCAACTCAGAATGATTACTACTTCTTTTAAATCTATCCATAATTTGGCTAGTGGTTGAAAACATGTGCGCATATCACTACTACTACTACTAGTCATTTTATCATCCAAACTGAGATTTTCCATCTTTTTGGTGATATTGAAAACCTCTAAGTTACCTACATCTATCTGTATTGACAAGCTAAAGGAATAACCATAAACAGAGTTCTTTATCCTTAAGGGTTTGATGATGGCATCACAGAGAGTAGGTTATCTTTTAAAAGAGGGAAATTCTTGAATAAAATAAATGGGATCCCTTTCACCACCAAAAGTCTGACATCTTTCTTCTTCTTAGGAACCATCATTTATATAGAATAAGAACTCAATTCCACTATTGAAATCTCTTGCAAGTACTGTCTATAACCAACTTAAATACCTACCCTAATAAGTCAACCAAACTCATTAGGGAACCACCTAAGCACCAACCTTAATCCTAGGTACATAAAGACCCTAACCTTAAAGTAAGTTCTGTGTACCTACTACTCAAACTCTAAGTCCACAAGCTCTTTCAACTACATCTCTAGTGGTTGTTTAAAGGTTTTTTCTCAATTGACTGAGATTGCTCTTTAGAGTTCTAGCTTTAGCAGCAATTGGTTTATTTTAGATTGGGTTCTAAGGCTGAGAAGCTGAGTAGACTTGGTTTGGACATACATTAAAATTATACCAAAAGACCGGAATCTATTGCTCTAAGTTACCGAATTTCGGGTTACCCGTAATCTGACTCTGAAGGCGTAGTCTTTTTTAAATAGAATATTGAATATCAAACTATCTTAAAGGGGGGACTACAAACAAGGTTACAAAAGCTCTACGAGGCAAAATTGAATTTAAGAAAGAAAGGGTTTTTTCGATTTTATTAGGAGATTCTCCAATCTTCCCGATAAGTATGATCCCGCACTCTCAATTACTTTTGGTTTTAGAATAGGACAATGAAATTAGGAAGTCTTGTGGGTTCCGTTATAATTATATAAGATTTTCAATTCGAGTGGAGCAAATCTTCGTATTTCTGACGCACAAAACAAATCTAAACAAAAGGGGACACCTTGTTAGTTATCCTTTTACGTAGATCAAGATATATTTACGAATCCGCAGTCTTTCTTTAAAGAATATTTCACTTTAAACTACGCCTTGTGAGAAAGGGCAAGAAAACCCGTCAGGACTCGTTAGATAGAGGATTCCCTTTGATATTTGATACTAGTAAGTAAATATTACTATTACTATTCTGAAACCTACGAGCTAGAAAATATCTAGACAGATTCTTCCAATACAGGCCCCGGAAATCCCATCAACAATTACGGATTTTTTACTAAACATTTTAACTAGTGAGCCGAATACACTAGACTTCAAGAAACAAAAAGAGCAAAAGTTAGTACAGATCCTATATCTAAAAGCGCACATATTTACTGCCTACATCTAAAGTGCCTCTTGGTGATATACAAACAAGACTGAAATCTACAAGATACCCTAACTATTTCATTATTAGAAGTCTCCTTAAGTCACGCCTTTCCTTACAACAAAGATCTTTGTAAACTCTCGTTTAATATTATATACATAGTAATGAGGGGTTTGAACATATGTACTTTACTTATATCTCTTATCCGGTACGTTATCTCGAATCCTTGAATGTAATGTAATATCCTTTTATTTTTGAGATGCTTTTCTAAGAGAACTCCTAGTGCAATAACTTTAATTAGACTAGTAAAACCTCTGACTTTCTCTATACCATATACAAATGTCCAAATAATGCTCAACTATTGCTGGAAAGAATATTATTATAACTCTTTTTTTATAGGCTCTTATTTTGATATTCTTTGCTTTATTAGAGCAAAAGTCCTTGGTTTCAGCTAAAAAAGAAATACAGGGTTTAACTCTGATGTCATTTATAATTTTATGGGTCTATCTATTAATTTTAGTTTATACTCCGAGGTGTAAAGAGGGCCTATTGTGCTTCCGATTAGTATTCCTTAGGCTTTTAGGTTATTCACTTTCTCATATGAGTATTCTTTGAAGTTGCAGGAACTTGCACGAATACATTAAAAACAGAGTATCCCTTTTTTTGGAGAGAGCTCTAGGTTATAAAGTTCCTCTGAGTACTATCCTGTCGTTAAAGGGGATTTAAAATGAGGGAGTTACGGGTGTAGGAAGCTTGTAAACCGTTTTTTTAGAACTTCTCCTAAAAAAATTTTTCTAGGGTTTTGTTCAACAGAGGTAATAAGAAACAGTTTTTGTTGCTTTTGCTACAGTAGGGTTATCCGTAGCTAACTTCGGGTATTATATTATCCGCAACCATAATCTAAAATGAAAAGTTTTAATAAGGATTTATAAGACCATATTTATATAGGTATAGAAATTAGGGAATTTAGGCAAGACAAGAAGAGGAAGGTAAAGGAGATACTTAAATAAACTTAATCTGATAATAAAATGAAGAAGGAGCTCGAGGTTTTGTATAGGGAATAAAAAGCAAAGAGGCTGTTATGTAAATAAAAAAGCCTAATGCCTACGGTAGCTTGGAAAGAAGATAGATATAACGGGTTTTTAAATACTAGATTAGATTGTAAGGGAACGGGGACTCTTTAAATAGAAGAAAAACTAGATTCCGTATTTTTATTGAGAAATTATCGCCTTTATACTGAAAGTGCTCTTTATTTTATAGTTGTTTGGAATAGTAAAAGACAAAAATTGAAGTTATTATTTAGCAATTCTGCTTTATTGAATGGAGTGGGTACCCTAACAAGATAAGCCGAATGCAATCCCTTCCCCTTCTGTTTTATTCTTAGGTTAGACGAACGAAAAGAGATTTTTTTCTAGCCTCGAGCACTCAGTGGAATAAGCAATTAAGGTTGTTTATGATGAAAGTAGGTTACCTAATCTAATGTAAGCGGCTACTATACTACTCGATGTAGTAAGTGTCCTGTCATAGGGGTTTTCTTAAAAACGGGTTTTAAAACTCGGAATTAATATGAGTAAAGGAAATACCTTCCTATTCAAGGACTTTGTTATTTTTATTTTATCTACTGAACCATTTTGCTAGACCAACACTTTATTTAATACCAAATAAATAAAGAAATCCCCAGTACTTAAAATACTAGGATCTTTTAAGATTTCATATAATAGAGGTAAAAGGTTCTAGAGAGGTGTATCCCTTTAGTCTGCATAAGGTCTACAATGCCCCTTTTAATTATGAATATATGTGTATACCCGAATCTTAAGAGATAGGTATTTGAATAAAGTACCCAACTAGTAAAGAAATACGTATATAATCTACACACACACAACCTCCCCTAACTCTATCAAAAAAGACCCTGTATTCGATATTTAACTGCTCGTACTCGGGTCCCTAATTGTGAATTAAATAACAAGAATTCTATATCTCTAAACTAAGTGTTGAAATTTTCGGTAGAAGTTTCTTTTTTTTATTAAATCCAGTTGAAATTCATAATCCTTTCTTTACTTTAGTTTATCCTTTTTTTTGTATAGGAACCCCTTAGAATTCTCATCTGCAAGACTTGAAATTTTTCGGCCTTCGGGGTTAATAAAAAGGGTTCCCAGAATGTAAAGATTTCAGACAAGTTAAGTTTCTCTATACTATATAGTCCAGATAATAATATAAGTGGTAACTCCGCGCTTAGGTTCCGGTACTAAGTAACTGGTTTTGGACTATTTGCATAAGCTGTAAATCTGAGGAAGCAGGTAAGTAAGCCTTGTTATAAGAAAAGGCTAAATCGATACTAGAGAATAAAAAAGATTGAATTTACGCCTATATTTACTACTTTTCAGGCAAGTCTATACATATGGAAACAGCTTCTAATTTATGTCTCTTACTAGGGAATGCCATGAAACCTTATACTCAGTAATTAGATTCAGAACCCCCTTTGAAAGCAAGTCCGCTTGGGCAGCTTATTCATTTTTAAACGAGGGATTCCTACTTCATGGGGCTCTCCTTGAAAGGTACTCCCTTTTCTGAAGTATTTACTGGAAATGTAAAATAGAGTTAAAAGTCTTTGTTTGCGTTCCCTCTTTTTCATCGAGTCTGAGGTAAGCATAGAATTGGTTTTATTAAAAGAGGATAGGTCTGGTTAGTTTTCCTTATTTTCAGGATCTAGTTTTTCTGTTACGGGGCTAAAGAAAGGAATTTCATTAATGAAAGTTAAAGTCTGTTAGTCCAATGTTTTCTTTTCTAGTCAAATACAGAGGTACTCTTATGGGGGAGCTACTGATTTAGTGTTTACAAGAGTCACAAACATTTTTTCTTTTAGGTATTCCGAATTTTACAAATTGCAATGATGTTGTGCAGTATCATAAAGTCAAGTTGAACCCTTTTTCTTTTTGCTGGTTATATAATGTACGTTAGGATATTCTTTACAATTCTGTTTAGTTTAATTAAAATTAAGGTCCTAAGCTAAGAACAGGGATTCTTATCAAACATAGGAAAGGTTGACTCTAGGTCTCCAGTGTATCCCATAAGCTTAACTCTTGTTACAAGGTATAGAATACTTGCGACGGGGCTTTCTAGGCATTCTGGACATAAAATAAACCTTGGGTATTGTTTGGTTTCATCTGGATTAGTGAATTCTTTAAGTTTATTGAAAGTATTTGCTGAATGAGGTATATAGAGTACCCTTCGATTTCTGGGGAATCCGGTCATAGCTATAAGAAAAGGGGTTTGCCAGTTTCCATTTTAAAGCTAATCTAATAATGTAAGGGAAATCTCTCTCATGAACTGAACAGCTTTTTCTTCAGGGAGGCTGCATTCCTTCTTGATGTTATGCTTGCTTTAGCGGAATAGGCATTAAGGAATTAGAAAAAAAACTATGTAAGGACAGTAAATCCAACATACATTATTATGAGTTAAATATACAATTACAAGGTATCCTAACTAGCAAAGTAAGAATTTATATAAACTTTGGCAGGATTCTATTTCTTTTTTTATTCCTTATCCTTTAGTTTTAGAAGTCTTTTTTACAAAAGATAGGATTTTATCTTTATTTATATATACCCAGGATTGTCGGGTTTTCAAGTCTTATAAAGCCGTAATTAAGGAGGTTTCATTGCTGCTTTTATGGTATCTTTTATCGTATCCCTTTTGAGAGTTCTGATGAAGGGGAATTCCTATATTCCTATGTAGCTTTTAGGATCCCATCGATAAAGCTAACAGTTTTCGGTTTTCCTGTTTATTTTAAGGTAAGGAGTTTTTCTAGCAAATGAAAGCTTGTTTTTCCTGTTGTTGGTCTTAGAGTGTAAGGTGGTCCATCTATAACTAATTGCCTTAACCTCCTAAAGAGTTCTCTTTACTCGGTAAGATGGATTCCTTCTGTACTGTATAAGGTTTTCATCCTCTTTATCGATAAGCTACAGAGAGGAATATCCCTTAAGTAATACGTGCTATCTAAGACTAAAGTCTATAATAATGAATTCTATCTAAGAAGAGTATAATACTAATTAATAGAACAAGCTTAAATAAAGAACCAAAGCTCCTATCCTATTAAGTATAACCTATCTTATTAAGTATAAGTAGTCACTAACTCGTGTAAGTCTCTTCTGCCAATTCTGGTTTAAGGTCCTAAGGGTATAGTTCTAAAACAGAGTTCACGTGTCAAATTAGGTTATTAAAGTACAGGAAATCCTATGTTTTCTGAGTAAACACCTTGGCTGCTTAACAAGTAAATGACATTCTAGTAAGTCAAGTTTATGGGCTTTCAATTCCAGATAGTCTGGTAAACTTATTAATTTCCAGAACCAGATACTTATTGATCCTCTTAACTTCTATTCTGGAGAATGTGTATTAGTATTCCATAACGTGTTAACTTGAGTTTATGATAGATACAATATAGCTTATGAGCTATTCCTGGTATTGGTAATTTGTTCTAATCGAAACAAGGCATATCTTGATTGATGAAGGATTCCGATCTAAGCTGATAGCAGGTACAGGATAACAGAAACCAGATTATCTCTCATGTTATAGCCAGCTGGCGAAGCACTTATAGAATTTCCTGTTATAGTTAGTGGAATTGAAGGAAGATAACACAGAAAAAATCCTTACTTTGTTTGGCAGTGTAAGCAGTTGAAGAACGTAAATCTCGGATTTCATACCTTTAAAGCTAGTAACCAGTTAATGAAAGCAAGTCAAAGCTATCCCAGTCCAAAGAAAGCTCTGTCTTTATAGAATACAAAACTACTTCCTAGCGAAGAAACAGAATCCCTTTTCTAAAGCAAGTTCTAACAGAGCCTCTGCTATCCTTCTCTACTGTCTCTTGCTTACACTTTCTAGGCTAGCATGTCCTTTAGCTGTAACGGATACCTTCTTCCTTCGATTCCTAACCATCCTATAGTTCACCTTCGACAGAGCTTGCTTTGGACAGTCTTCCCTTCAACTCAACAGCTTGCGCTAAAGCAAGCCTTCAACAACTAGATGGATTAGCTGCACTTGAAAGCATTCCTGCTAATAAATTAGCCTTCTCTTGCTCGACTTAGGAATTAATACACCTACGGTTGATACACTAACCTAATTGAAGAAGATTGCTTGGTTAGCATTCTACAGCTTGACCGGCTTCCACTGCTGACAGAGATTAGAGATTGCCTTCAACAGCTAAGATAGAGAGACTGCTAAGGAATGATTGATTGGCCATCTCTTCCTCCTTCTCCTGCTAACTATCATCCTAATATTGAGTACACTGTTCTTCATAGCAGCTTTCAACTCTTAGGCCTACTTAACTTCCCTACTTTCATCCTCTTTCACTGTCTGATTGGTAACACCTTTTCCGAATACCTTCTTAAACTCCTTTCTATCAGCTTAAGCGGATTCCTTATGACTTTACATCATTAGGAAGTAATAAACTTCACTTTCTGTTAATCTTATTAGATCTTCCTAAGACTTAATACACTGACTTCCCTCCTTTTCTAGCCTTCCTTCAACTCCTAGCAGTCGATATCGGTCTAGCTAAAGCTAGCCTTCATTAGCTCTTTACCTTTATCGGTATCTACTCTCAATGCAACACTGGTTTCACTTTCCTCTTTAACTCAACCGGAACATGGGCATACAACACTTCAGCAAGCTAGCTATCTTTAACATTAAGAATAATACACTCCCTTCGGTACACTTATTATCTACTCCTAAGACTCTCTTTAACTAGCTTGACAGTCTCTTTCTTGCACGCTAGTATTTCAATCAATAGCCTGCTTAAGATCAACACTATCAATACAGGTTAGAAGATTTCCAATACTCCTAACCTTTCTAGTTAACCATTCTTCGACATCCATTGTTCGCTGTTACTGTACTTCTTATTTCACTAGCTTAGGACCCAAACCAACTACAAATCCTCTGGTTCTAATTCCTCCAATCATAAGAACACACATGAAGAACACCGTCCGCGGCTATATAATGTCCTCTCTTAGACTGTCTTACCATTACCTTCTATCGACCGACAGCTTCCTAACAATTGAATGCAACACTCGCTATTGACGATCGCAAGGAACTTCATAACAGCTCTATCGGAACAGTACTCTCCTTAGCAGCAATCCTCCGAGCCTGCTTCCCCATCAACTTACCTTCCTTGCTAGCATTCAAGCAATAGCTAACTACTGAATACACCTTCACTTGCTATCGAGCTAATACCATCTCTTAGACTTCACCGTCGACATAGACCTTCAAGCTAAAGCTTTCCATCATTAGCTGCTAGGAATTGCTACACCGTCAATGTCATTAGAACAAGGAATAGAATTTCCTTCCTTTTACAGTCTCCAGTTGAGAGTACATACCCTTTTCCTATTGAGAGAGAGTCTATTCCCTTACTTAGACTGCTTAGATCGGAATCATTCTATCAGCACCACTTGAGTTGAGAGTCTAAATAAAGCAAGGAAAATTCAGTAGCAAGGAGAGGAACGAGCTCTTTCATCATAACCTGAATTGATTGATGGTAAGAACCAGAATCTGGATAATGCTAGGAAAAGAAAGACGTAGTAAAGGTACCGGAACGTGGATACTAAGCAAATCTGGGGCAAAGCAAGGTTTAGGTGTTTCGGTTGTAAAGGTATGAGCTCTTAAGCTGAACACTAGAATCCTAATAAAGGTAGTGGGACTCTAACAGAAACCTGAGACTCTATGTTGAACTCCTTGACTTCTCTTCTGAACTGAAACCTAACTCTGGCCCGTTTCTCTTCAGGGAACTTTCTTTCATTCCCTAAGATACTGATCTCTATTAAGGATAAAGTAACATCGCGATAATACTTTTCTGAAATCCGAACTCTCTGGACACTTTCATAATTCATAACTCTAGTCTTTCTATGGTTCATAATGGTGACAAAGGACAGACTCAAACTTCTATCCTGTATCTCTGAACTTCTATCTGAACTAGACTCCCTCACCTTAAGCCAGCTTCACTTCAAATTGACATTACCTTTACATCTATCCTGAACTAGACTCCTGAACTCCTATATGCTACTGAGAAACTTCTTAACACAGCTAAAGAAACCTTCTATACTCTCAAATTCCTCACTGCTAAACTCCCTAAACTCCTTAACTAAAGATCACACGAACTCAGGACACATATCTTTGAACTGGAACTGGATGGCAAGCTAGATAAGAATCCAAATAAAGCAAGTGAATCAAGGTTCGTTAGAATCATAATTAGGAAGTACTTAACCTGAACGTGGAAACTAAGAACACAAAGGCTTGAACATCAGACTAGGTGTCAGAATCGGAGTAGACAAATTAGTGATACAAGCTAACTAGGGATGAAACCGGAATCCAATAAAGCAAGGAAAGGTTTATATGTTTCAGTAGGAACTAAGCTGACATCAGAACCTGAATGGACAAACAAGAAACTTCTATACTCTAACAATTGTTAACTAGACTTAACGCTAAAGAAACCTGAGAGTAACATCTTTACCTTTCTAAAATAAAAGAAACCTTCTGAACTCTAGACTATAGACTCTAATAGAGAAAGATTGCCTCTCGAATTAGAACCTGCGTACATTACCTGAATTCCTGGTTGATGTAACCATATCAATGTTATAACTAAACTAAACTCTCCAAGCCATTTAGTAGATGAGAGAAAAGATATAACTATAACTATTTAATTCTTTAACAAAGGAACTCAAAGAACAACTGACAATAGATATTCGTGAGGATCCTAATAAATAACAAGGTCAAACTAAGTAATCAATCTATGGTCTAATACATAAGGAACCAGAACATGCTCCAATAGTTAGCGAAACAAATGGTAAAGAGCCCGAGCTAGCTCAAACTCCAACGGGTCATGATCCGCCAACCTGTAATGTGTATGTGTATCTTACTGGTCAATATCCTTCAATAACAAGGATGGTACTTGAGCTCATAAAACATCCTAACATCTAAGAACTCAATATCTTAACTCATTGTTCTAACCAATCCACCCAATCCTAAGGAACCGAACTCTAAAATCCTTTGCTGTGACAATTTACTACTTTCGAAATTCTCTAGCTCTTAGAAAGCTCCTTTCAGTAAATACTTTCAAAAGGCTAAGGTAAGGATAGGATACCCATTATCGAGTACAGACTTTAGGTACTAAGTCAAGTTTTTTTATGCTCTTTTTATAGTGATAGTGATAGTGGTAAAAAAAACAGAGTATCAGCTAGCAAAATTTTATACAATAAGTAGGAGTTCTCCTTTATGTTATTTTACGAGTACTTCGTGTAGTGCGTATTTATAAAAAAAATGACTTTTCTATAACTTTTTTTTGTGATGAAATTAAACAAGATATTTTCGGATTCAGTACTTCAAAACCTAAAATGAAAATAAGGTCCTGATTGAATAAGGAAATTATCACACTTCCCCCTTGAGAATACTTGGTAACTTATTAAACGGGATCCGGAAGGTTTACCTTTAGGGTCTTTTTCGTAAACACACACATTACTTCACTTCAGTTACTTTATTCCCTAACATCTTTCTTACTGAAACCTGAGAACAAACAGAGAAGAGACACTCCTTTCATATTTTGTTTTTATAGGACTCCCCTCTTTATAGCATTCCGTACTTCTAAATTCCTGTCTAGTTAAATTGAATCCGTTAGAAGAAAAAAGAGGAAAACTAAGGATAGCAAATAAATACGGAATAAAACCCATTTTATAGAAATTCTTTTTAGATCCTTAAAATCCAGACTCTTAGGATTAACTCTTGACTTTGAAAATCTGTACCTATCTGCTTTTGACTTCTTTGACTTGCTTCTTGACTAAACTTCAGGACTTGTTTGGTTTGTTTGTTTGTGAGTCTTTGCTGCTAGACTTTGATGAGCTATACCATACCTATTATTGAAGGAAGAAATAGACTTACAGTTTCCATACAATATGGATATACCTATAGCGACTTAACTACTATCTCCCATTAGCTATTACAGGAAAGGGACTATTAGCTTAGCTCTATCTCGTTCGTCTAGCTACTCTTGTTGTACTGGCTATGGCTCCTACAACAGGCTGGTTAGGCAAGGCCCTATGGCTCATGCTTTGTCTAGTGTGCTTGCTAGGGCTTTTTGCTACCGGGTCTAAAACTTATTTCGAAACTACGAATTTTTGGGACTTTCTTATTCCACTTTATATAATATGTTACTTTTTTAGGACTAGCAATTGAGTAGACTTTTATTTCTCCTATCGGAACTCGGCCACCTATAAGAGATAGAAAAACCCTTCCAAATAAAAAAAAGCTAATTTCACCAAGACAAGCTTGCCTGTACGAATACGAAACCTTTAATTTGACGAGAGTTTGTTGGCTAGTGCTCTTTTCTATACTTTGTTCTTGGAATTGCAATTATGACTATCCCAGAATTTACGGAATCCACAGGAAAACACTTGGCTAGCACTTTCTCTTTTTTTGGAATCATTACAGTATTGAGACAGCTTAAATAGTACATAAAATTCCCAAGGCATAGGAAATAAAAGGCTGGCTACCTTATTTGGGGGCAGATATAGTAAACTTACTCTTCCTATTTCTTATCCGATTCTAGTCAGTATTCAGTGTCTTTCTTTGATTGTAGGTTTAGTCATAAAATAAATAGAAATATATATACCCTCTTTTTTTTTTTAATTATAATCTTTAATTTAATAGCAGATAAGGAAAGCTTAAGAGCATAGGCTTTCGTAAGCGAGGTCGGTAAAGGAATACAGAATACAGTTCGTTTCAATATAAAACTAAAAGAAAGAAACTTGGGAGCTCCTAATTTAATTACAGAGAAAGTAAAAAGGGTTTTAAACCTGAGCATTAAAGAATAGAGCAGTAGTACGGGAAAAGGTATTTAATTGAGAAGAAATAAACTTGAAGTATCCGGTCCCTCTAATCTGGAAATTGAAATATAGAATACGCACAAGGGTAGAATTAGGGGTTTTCTTAACTTTACCCGGGGTAGCCTAAAATGAAGTAGTTTGCGTTCTTATTCCTCAAAAGTCAGCTATCGGTTAGAATGTGACAAGGAATTCTTTTTTATAGCTTAGGCGGGTTACCTACCTTTTAGGGTTTACCTACCTTTTATTTTAGGGTGTTGATACATGCAGAGCCTTTTGCGTTCGATTTCCTACATGTTTTTTTTTTCTCAAAACTTATTTTATTTATAGGACTATTACGGCAATTCAAATTCTGTTGAATTCAAGAAAACTTTGAATTTATAAGTCTTCTAGAGTAAAACCAAACCTAAAATTTCTGCCTATAATAATAGTAATGAAAAGAACACCTCATGTTACTGAAGACAAAATTATTAACCATGTGCTTCCACAAAAACCTTATCTTTCAATCGAGGAAAAGGAAAGCTGAGTCTTTTCTGAGAGGGAGGCGGGCTTTTAGATTGTAAGAATCTCTAAACTAAAGGGAGTTTCTTTTAACTAAATATTAATGTAATGAGGTAAGAATCCTTTTTTATCCGAGGAGTATGCATATTCCTTTTATACTATTCCTATCCCTAGCTTCTTAAGAAAGATGGAATGAAGTTTTCTTTACTGTAGCCAGGCAGCCCTATATATCCAAGTAGCCCTTATTAAACCTTAGGTTTTATCTAAGCTATGTAACTAAGTAAGGGTAACTTTTAGAGAGAAGCTCTCTTCTTTGTATTTCTTTTGTTGTAGATAAGGAGTACCCTTTTGAGATGCTATAGGGAGTGGTATCGGGACTCTAGGAACTTATTTTACAAAGATTTTAATCCGTATTGAATAAGGACTGTGCATGAAAAGACGTTCGCAAATGCTACGAAATGAGTCTTTTGTAAGAAATAAGGGCAAGCTAACCTTAGCAGCTCTTGTTCTGAAACCAGGATTTATTTACTCATTTTTCACAAAGTACTCAGTTTTTTGGGTATTTCTTCTAATGGGGCATACCTTTTAGGGCGAATTCTGTTATTATATATTTATTATCTTAGAGATTAGTATAAGCTTTTTCCAAGTGGATATTAACTAAACCTGGTACTTTATAATACTAAGGAATAGGGCAAAACCCCTATAAAATTAGAAACAAAGTATAGAAAACTAATAGGCAACCTATTGAAACCTGGAAGGGTTGTGATACACTAAAGGTAGAGACTCCAATCTAACTTACGAGTAAGGTTGTATTAAGAATTGTTCCCAGTAGAACACGTTTGCTTTATCAAAATACAAACAATTATGGCGCAAGAAACTCTTTAGAGAAAATCTCATTACATTAGCAGTACCCAGTAAAGCTCCTTTATTTAACCTTATTATTGTTACTAGCCCTTGCTCTAACCCTCCTTTAGGAAGAGCCCTTTTTCACTATTTTAACTCCAGATTTCCAGCCATTCACAACAGGTTAGGACTAATAAGAATTCTATACCTGGCTTGTACCTAAAAGAGAACTACTTGACATACTACAGGCACTAAAACATAGAAGCAACCCCATTTCTTTTGCAAGGAGTCCCTTTTTGTAGCCCTCTTCAGAGCTTTTAGGAAAGTATTAATCCATATAGATTTAGATAAAGTACGGAATCCTTAACGGATCCCCCCAAAAGGAACTCCATTCTTTTGAAACTAGCTTTGGAACTTGAACCTTTAACATGCGGATCAAACTAACCCGTGCTTTACCACTCGAGTCAATAAATGTAAAGAAACGAGAATCAAATAATAAAGAGAGGAAGAAAAGGAACATTCGAGTATAGAAGAAAAAGAAAGAAATATTATCAAGATGATTCTCATGATTTCAAATTCCCTACTTTTGAATTCCTTGAACTGAAATTCTAAAACTGTATTCCCGGAATTCCTGAGTTCGGGTAATTTTAGATAACCATTACAGCACTTTCCGTATCTTTTACCATTATGTGACGGATCTATTCCAACTAAGGGGGTCCCTTCGAAATTTTCAATAAACAAAGGCTATTCGATCAAGTTTTTTAGATTAGAGGGGGTCTAAATTTTGTATAGTGGTCCCCTTTTTGCTATGAAGACAGGTAGACCTAATTGAAATAGGAAGAATTCAGGTTTTTTTTATAGGCTTTTATACTTTCAATTACTAGAAAAAAAGATAATGGAAGGCTAAACTGGCATTGAGAGAGATATGGTGTACCGATTGCTACCTAAAAAAGCGAAATAAAACCAATAAAGTTTAAGATTCAATTCTAGAGTAAATAACAGATCTCTTATTCAGCAAACGGGTATTTACTGATAGAAAAGCTAGCTTAGTCTGTGCTTGAGATATTGTGTTGATTACTCAATTTCTTTTCAAGGGCTAACAGGAGCTTAAGTTTATTCTTTTAGATTTGTCACCTAAATTCGGGAGGGGCTCGCGTGAGAAATATTTGTCAAATTCCTAGACTATGAGATATTACAAGCAATTATTATCGGCTCAATACCTCTTATTGATATAAGGATACTGTCGGAAATAGAGAAGCCGAGCTCCTTTTTTATAGGGCATAAGTACTCTATCTAATCGGTAGGTCATGAAACTAAGTATTTCAATGCGTCAGTTCAACCCGTGAAAAGTTAAATTATAGTCGTATCTCCAGAATTCTGGTGGGGGTGCTCCTAGAAAAACCCCGTTTTTGCAGACTTAGGATTGCGCTTGTTCTAGAATTAGTATCTGACTTAGATATAGGCAAACAAGTCTTAGTTAAATGTTATAAACAGCGATCTGGGTCTTAATTCCTATTACATAGTATGTATCTTATAATACAGTCCAGTAGAAGCCCCGGTCTATTTTCTTTGATGCAAGAAGTTTGCTTTTATACTCCTAGCCCTTTCCTATTAACAAGACTCTTTAGTAGAAAACCCAAAATATGAAAAACACTAACCATATAACTTCCATAAAATTCTGGTATTTATCAAAATGACGCATTCCTCCTTAAAGGGCTGCCCCATACTAAAATTTCCAACTTAGTGGGCACATTTCGAACATTAGAAAAACAATATCAGTAAGTTTCTTATTCTAGAAAGGGTAAGCTTGTACTACAGGAAAGGGTTCTAATAAGTAAAGTATCCTACTCAAAGGAGCCCCAGTTATGGAGAGTAATTCCAGTTTCAGATAGATCTAGTCAAAAATCTTTGTATTTTGTGTCTATTGTAAAAAAAGGACTCTCTGTGTCAGTTCTAATTAAGCAAATAATCTATAGAATTCATTCGGTTATAGTATATTAACTTCCGAATTAGGAATCTGCTCTAAAGGCCTTTTCTTGAAAGAAATCCCACTAACTTGACTTTAAATGACAGCAATGTCTATATGTTTAATGCATAATTATAGGATCTAACCCATTCAAAATTAAGGATTGGGGTCCCTCGGAAAAGAAAACTTAATCTAGACTAGAGAAAGCTACTCTGATTCAAATACTAAACCGGGCTTACTTTTCCTGTGAAAGCTTCCTTTGTAGCAAAAAAAACTTTCTAAAGTATAACTTATTTTCTCTTTTTGGGTGATTGAGTGTAGTACGAGTAACGAGTCAGTTTGTACCTTCATTTTTTATATTTATTTAACCTACTTAAACTGCGGATCATCGAATTTTTATATCTTATTATATAGCTTATCCTATCAAATAGGGTATTCTATGCCTCTTTTATTAATACTGCCTGAGTAAGCCGAACTGATATATATCTTGTAATCCGGTCAAAAGCTTAGAAAGGTATAATTGTTATTATTCTGTGTGCGGCTCCTATTAATTTAATAATTTAATAATTTAACAGGCAAGGAATTCCGTGTTTAAGCCCCATATGTTTACGAATTGCCCATTATCTTATAAGAAATTTTCCATGTAAATATCAAGAAATGCAGTAATTTTTAGTGCGACACCAACCTACCAAAGTATTAGCAGTTGTAATAGTCGTTAGTTCCTTTTGACTCTAAGGGAACTCACAACCGAATAAAGTCTATCTTATGTCTATTGCTTTGTCTCACTTCCAAGTTCAATAAAAGAGATACAATAAATATCCATCTCTTTCAAATACAACATTGTTGGAAAACCCAAATAATTATCTGTAATACTTTTTTATTTTACTAAGTTCATAATACGCCTTTCCTATTGACTACAAGAGATAGTCTATTATACAGTATAGGGTAAATACTGTTTGCTAGGTTAAGCCCTTTTATCTACTAATTTGATAGAGCAATAGAGAATCAAAAAAGGGATATCCTATGATATAGCAATTCCAGTAACACCAGTAATATTAGATTTTCTTTTCCAGAAAGAAGAAATTAAAAACATAGATAAAACTTTAAGAGTTAAGGAAGTAAAGGTCTAGGTATTAAGAGGCGACAAAGTCGGAGTAAGGAGTAGTTTGCTTGTTTCTATCTTTCTGATTCCGGTTTAAAGGCATTCAGGGAATAATAAGGTTAGGAGTCTTCTTACCCTTCTATCAATCGGTCTTGAACCATGTACACGTTGCTCCTTTTTCATGGTGCTCTGAAGAGTACGACTTACCTTGGCTTGTTCCCTTTTTGTACGAGTCTATTTTCAGTGTCTTTCTGTGTAAGATAGATTAAGTGCTTATTTGTATTGTTTCTTAGTTCTGGGTTCCTGAACAGTCAGAAATGTAGAGTAGTAGTAAAGTGAGCATCTATGTTTTATTAGTTCTAAGTTCCTTACTTAATAAGTGTAACTAGAGCTCTTACTTGAGTTCTGTCTTTAGCAGCTCCTTAGGAGAGTAAGAAAGAAGTCAATAAGCAGTAGAGTAAGCTACAGAAAGAATAGCTCTAAGGAAGATAAGGGAATTGGTAAGCTTGACTCCGAATAAAAGGAGTAAAGAAGTTCTTTACCTTGGATCCAAAGGAACTGAGGAGGAGGAGGGAAGAGTTTTGAAATCACTTATATAATAAACTTTCTTACTCAGTCTGTATCTTACTCTTGATACCAGGAATACTTGTAGCTAGAATTGTATCGATTGTATTACCTGTACTATAGGCTTTACTAATTAGTAAAGGTATATTGGAGTTAGTCTTAGTTGTCTTATCTGTATTAGTTGTATTTGACCTATTAGTCTGAGTAGTATAGGATTCTTAGTTGTCAGTTCATCTTTCCTTAGGCTTTCTTCCATCTTTGTACTCCTTTTAACTGTTTAGTAGTTATTCCTAAGCACTTTCATTAGATTTATTAGGCAAGATTTCTCTTGTGAATAAAACACTATACCTGTCTTAGCTGTCTTAGTCTTGGTTTTCTTTATATAAATTCTTTTGTTAAACGAGAGTTATATAACTTTTAAGGTGTTTGTTTGTTTGTACATTTAAGATTTGAATGGGCCCTTATTAGACACTTTTAACCCCTTGTCTAGGACAACAGAACCGGTAGAGAAGTATTCCCTTTTTTTTATTAAATTCCTCTTGTCTTGATTTGTCGGGCCGAGAAGAAAAGCAAGAAGAACTCCTTTTTCTATTGGAATTCATACTTGTCTGGATTTGTTGGGTCCTATCACACAATCATATAAATTAATGAATACCTAACTTATTTGTTCTTGGCTCTCTAGAGAATTGAATTACTAGTTGATAAGCCTATATTCATTCTGGAAGTATAACCGATTATACTCGACTTAAACAAAAGAACCCTTTTTTATAACTTAATAAGCCTCCTCTTTTGAAAACTAAAAGAAAACAGTCTTCACTTTTAAGAATTCCTTATGACTTCATTAACTGGATCAGCAGCCTTACTTAGCTTTAGAGTTCTCCTACTCCAAAGCCTTTGCCTTACATTACCTCAAACTAGAAACCCGTATTCCTATCCTTCTCAATTCCTTGAACAAGAACCAACATTTCCATACAACCATGAATGAGTACAGAAACCAATGGGTTCAATGCCTATTCTAAGAGGAACAAAGAAAGAATACAGAAACAAGAAATGACAAAGAGCAAAGCATGGAATCCCAGTTAGTAAGAAGTACAAGACCCCAGTAACAATAAGTGCTGATAACTAAGAGCTAAAGAGTTCCTTCTATGAATCCTTCTTTCTAAGACTAGTTAAGCAGTCTAAACCGAGAGTGAGGCAACTTTCTTTATGAATCTTTCTCTATTTACCTACTATGCCAGATACACTCCTAACTTTCAAATTGACTGACTACCCTCTTTACTTTATTCCTAACCTCTTTTAAATTCTACAAGTTTCTAGATTCTTTAGAAGATTTCTAAGAATAAGTACTCTTATACATTTATTTAAACAAGCAAACTCATTTTTAAAACCTACCTACAGGGGTACCCGCCGTTTTAACCCGCAATATTTTTGTTTTTTGTTGACTTCTTTGTTTAAGTGTAGCTAATATCTTCTGTAGCTTGTTGCTTTGTTAGAACTAGTGTAAGCTCTTTTACTGATTAAAGGAGTCAATCTTAGTAATAGATACCCCTTAGGATTTCAGTTTTGCTTTACTGATATACTAAATAAGAGGACTTTTTCGTAAAAGATATATACCTGCTTAAGATTTTGACTCTTGTTTAGATTAGATAAGAGTAGTTGTAGAAATAGGGTTTCTTTGAAACAACACCCATGAAAGGTCTAGCATAAGGTCAATAATGCTTAGTTGCTTCCTTCTTAAGATTAGAAATTTCATAGAAGAGTAGTAAGTATACTGTCTTTCCTAATCGAGATTCTTGGAATTAATATTAAACCAAGGATAGTGCTACTAACTAGGATTTGTTTCATTAAGTACAAAGTCTGGTAATTATCTGCATGACTTCTTAAATAAAATCCCGGCTAAAGAACCCAGCTTTACTCTATACTGGTTAACTAGTTAAAAGTGAAAGTCCCGCCTGTTGCATTCTAACTTTTCTTACAGGGTTTAACGTGGACTATACTAAATGGGATATCCTTATCGTAAGACCCTAGATCCGCTTTTGTATTATTTCAGAGAGTTTCCTTTTTGTTTGTGAATATAGTAGAGAGAGACACCTCGTTTTAGACTTCCCTTTATCCTTTATAAATAAGGAATTTTCATTTTAATTAAGTAAATACCGAGCTATAAGTTGACAAAAAACAGACTAGAGTGTATTGAAACTAAGAAGCCTCTTAAGTCCTACTGTAATTTCTTTGCAAGTAGTGTGTATACCGATTTGGCGTAATATATAGCATTCTTTGCAGTCCTACATATCTCATAAAAGTATAACATAAGGAGGTGTATCTTTTCTTTATTAGAGTAAAAAAAAGTTTCTTTATTATATTACTCTATATTAGAATTACTTTATCTTAAGTAAGGGTTTCTACTCTATCTAGTATCGGTACTTTACTTCTTACAATATAGGGAACTCCTGCTTATTTTGTACACCCCGAAACTCACTTAATAACGGAGCTGCTAGTAAAAAGTACTATAACTAAATTTAATTCCTTTTTTTTGTAACCTTAAAAGTCAACGGATAATTTAGAAGAGACTCGAGTATAACTTGAGGACAGACATATAATAGGGGCTCCTGGGAAAACCTCAGCTAGCCTTAAGCCTTCTATAAGCCATAGGGTACCCTGTTTATAAAAGTACATAATTATAAAATAAATAGACTTTATGTCCCTAAGTTTGTGCTTGAAGAAACTTAAATAAATGTATTAACCCTTTAAAATAAAATCCACTTATAGGATTTTAAAAAGAGAATAGGAAGAGAATTGCTTTTAGCAAGGCTTTTAAGCATCCGCAGTTTTCATAATTAGAACTTTTCCTGCCTAAGTCATGCTACTTTTTCCAAAATTTGTATATCTATCAGCTGCTACTATTCTGCTTTGTTATTTGTGTACTGCCGTATTCCTGATTTGGACTCTCTATACCAGAATTTTAATATTTACTAAAAAGAAAGGCTCTACCTTGCTTGTGTGCTGTTGTGACTGGTGCTTGAAAAGCCCGTTCATAGAGATTTCTATTTAAGAGACATAGAACTTTAGTAGAAGGGATCTTGACAAGTTTACTCGTCTGGCTGAAAACTCTAACCCTTAACATATTATTACGTACTAAAATCTGCAAAAAGTGCACCCGTTCCTAGTAAGGGCATAAACCCCTATTATTACAATGCTACACCTAATCCAAGATTCATGGTTTTTTGTACTAGTCGTACTAGTAAATCCTGTCAGAATTTGAGTCATTTATTAACCCCTAAATTAAAATACATTAATTATGACTCTCTCTATTTTAATACTCCTAGTAAACTAAACTGACCCAAACCTTACTTTAAAGTGAAATGAAAGATTAGGAATAGTGTCTTGAGTACACTTATATCAGTATTGTATTTTACTCGATAGTATAAGGAAACTTTAAGTTATTAATAAAGACGTGATTCGAATCTTCATTTCATGTAATTTATTCACCTAACAAATTGCCCTGCTCCAGTTCTTATTAATAAACCCAAAAGGGGTATCTCGAGCGGGAATTCAAAAGACTTACTTAGGTTTTGAGTCTATCAAATCTATAAATTAAGAAAGATAGTGCATATGTACCCACTTTAACCTCTTGAAATTCAAAAAAGTAAGTCGTTGCAGGAAGATCTATAAAAGTTCCTAGTTAAAAGAAAAGGTCCTTATTAAAACAAAAAGGGATACTTTTACAAAAATAGAGGAGGCTTTTTGGGGGGCGTTTTAACCCTAGTAGCAGGAAGGAGAATGCATTTAAATCCTAGCAAAAAAAATGGTCTTAGTTTTTTTTTTACCGCTAGATTTTGCCTTGTTTTAGGGGTTCCCAGTATCTATGTTATCAGGATTCGGGGAAAGCGTCTCAAATACTTTGTCTTTTGCTTTTTTTAGGTCCTATATGTTATGTTAAAAATTAGCAGAGCGCGAAGTCAGTCTTGCATTTCGGGAGTATTTCTTCTTTTTTTTTATCTATACTTTTTTATCTCTTAAACGAAATACTATTTAAAAGAGTAATATACATAGGTTACCCTGCTCATTGAATACGAAAAGAAAGAAGTTTGGCTAATACAGGAATGTCTGATTCTCTACTACAGTAATAATTGGATCCAGAATTAATGATATATCTCTGCTAAAGATTTCAAAAGGATAACAACCCCCTTCATTTTGGCGGGCCCGAACAAAAAAAAAATGTGGAAGTCCTCAATATTTTGAAACTTTGTATAACTTGGACTGTTTGTTGGTAATCGCTACAGCTTCACAAAACTGATAAAGGACAAAATGAGTGCGATTTAACTACTATATACTATAGAAGAAGAGAAGAAGCCCCTATTACCAAAAAGGAACTGAGTCCTATATCCCATCGAAAACCTTTAGCAGAAGGGTATCTATATCCCCCTAGAGGATAATTTACAGGGGCAATCTTTCAATACTACTATACTAAATACGCGTCCTGCTTTTTGGTTATAAAAGTTAAGTAAAATCCAGAAATTAATTTACACAGAAATGTCTCCAAAATTGTCAAGTAAAAACCCTTCCGCTTCTTGAGAAGAGGAAAAAGGGGGTGTTTTAAAGTCTTTTAGTTGACAGTAACTTTAGTTCTGGGTGGAGTTAGTAATTACTAATTTAGGGCAATCCCAGGATCCTTTAGAGTTTGGGTTAACAAAGGAAGCATAGTTAACTTTGTAAAATGTCTGAACATTTATAAAATGAGTTTTTTAATAGAGATCTGGTAACAAAGTTAATTGAATATATAAGCGTTTGCTGATTAAAGGTAATTTAATTTAGTCGTCGATATCTATAAGATCCCGGTATAGATTTATATATATAATAGTATAAAAAAGTTAATATTAAACTCCAGGTAAAGTAAAACGAAGTTACTCAGTACTAAAAATAAGTTTAAATAAAATTCGATATCAAGAAGCGGAGACCACCTTGGAGTTTTTTAGTACTTTATGTATAGGGAATATCTTCAATTTGTTTTTCAATAAAGTCGTTTTACTCTAAAGGAGAAGTTCTTGCCTTAGCCCAAAATTTTGCATGCATCCTGGCCTCCTATTATTCTCGAAAATAGGATTCTCTCTCTTTTCGAAATTCTGATGTAAAGTCCTCGTATAGTTTAGTTTATATCCTTTGCAATCTCTTTTCTAAGACATAGATTATCCCCAAGGGACTCCCCTTGTGCCTTGTAAGGGGCGTGGGATCCCATCTAGAAAAGCTTTTGTACAATATCTTCTTATCGAAACGAGTGTCAAGTACCCTAACCGGTAGTCAAGGAACCCCTGGTTTATACGAAGGGATCCTTTTATCCTTAGTGTGGGACCCCCTTAACCTTGGAAGGTAAATGTCTTGTAGGCTGGATACCTTATAACCGCAACTCAATTTATCTCTGCCACTAGCTATGGGTCCCTTTTCGTTTGACTCAATCGACTAGAATTTTTTTAGGTTTCAGCCCTACAGGTTTGAAGGCTCCTTGTATGTATAGCCGTAATTTTTCGTTAGTCTTTCTTCCACCCATAAGAAATAGCTTGAAATCCAGTTTATAAGACCTCATATATACTAAAGAGGACTAATAAAAACATTCTGGATCTTTTTCCAAATTGATATAGGGTGAATCTCAAAATAGTCAGGTACTTACAACAAAACAACTAAGCTACTCCATTTCATTTAAAACCAAATTCTTTATACCTTCTAAGTTTAACTTGTGCGATACGACTTGAACTTACGGAATTAGTGTTGATGACTTGAAAAAAGATATGTGTTCTACCTCGAGAATTGTTATGAGACCCTTTTCCAAAGGAGAATTCTATTTTAGTACTTCTTTCTACTTAAGCTATTTTAGTCTTTTTTATTCTTAGTCATTTTAATACCGGGTATCCTTGACTTTGGAGAACTTCTTGCGGCAGTAATTCTTAAGGACTTTCTTTACCGAAGAGCCCTAGGCATAGAGAGTACTGAATTAGACTTCCGAAGTAGTTTTAACTAACTTTTCTTCTTTATTATGAGGTTCTCTTGAGATATAAAAAACTAGATTTTATAGGAACTCCTTTTGGAAAATACCAGATACTAAGCACAGAGTCATGTTTATTTCATAGAATTTTTGAAGCTAACTTTAGACCAAAAAAATGTCCGTTATTTGAAGTACTACTTTATAGACTTACTTTATCGGTACAAGTTATAAGGAACTAAACTTGTGATTAGTACTTTTAGGTATCTTTTTAGTCTTTGAAGAGTTTGGGGCGTCTCTGGATTACACAGCACCTTTAGTATGTAATGTATTAATTAATATGGGGAGACCTTGTTTTATATAGTTGGTGTAAGGGAACCCCCTTTTTACTTTATTTCTCTTTATTTAGAAAGATTACAATTACCAAGCAGGTGGCACTAATTATAAGAAATCTGTGGAGTTCCCGCGCGTTTATAAGTGGCATTAAGAACTCAAAGACATAAACAAGGACAAAATCCTAGTAAATAACTGGACAAATCAAATACTTTTGGGATCCGGCAGGCACTCTATAATAAACAAAAAAAAGGCGAGTTAAAAATCTCTTATAAGTAAGTTTTTTTCCCAACTAAGCAGAACCTAAAGGAAGTTTGTAAATAAAAGGGTTCCGTTTTCACTAAAGATTATCGGCGGACATCCATTAGACTTTATTAATGCTAATTAATGAGTATCAAGTGTAAATCTTTATGAGATATAGAGCAAATTTATACAGTAAACTCGAGAAATTAATTGATAATACATAGCAGCGCTAATAAGCCTCTATCATAGGGTATAGGCCATAAGGTACGGATAAGAGAGAGTCTAGCTCTAAAGAAAGCTATAGTTAGAGTTATTAAGAGCGTAGGTCTTGGTAGTAGGAATGGGAAAGTTATGATACAGATGGATAAGTCAAGAATAAGTGTGTGGGTGTTAGAAATCCATATATTCACTCATTACACTATCCATAACCTCCTTCACTACGCTTCACTAGAGTCAGGTATAAGAACCATTACAAGACTCTATAATGTATCCTCTCTGTACCAATAGCTCCAAAGAATAGGAGGAATGCTCCTTAACAAGGGGTGGTTCTGTTATTAATATTAAAACACTGGTAGGGAAGCATGAAAAATTGACTAAATTCTAATTTGGTATAATCCAGATTACCTTGTTACTGAGTTAGGGATTTATAAACAATACACATAGAGTAAAGGTCTTTTGGAAACGTGAGATTCCTTATCCTAGACGTAGCTCTATCCCAGTTACTACTAGAATGTAAAAAAGAAAATTCCTTTTTTTGAAAGTGGAAACCCTCAATCTAAAAAGTCCACCTTTTATATTATAGACAGCCTTCCCTTGTTATGTACTCTCCTCATCAAATGGAAACTCGTCAGTATAAGTCCAAGCAAAAGTTTAAAAAGTTTAGTTGTATATACGGACTCTCCGACCGACCTTGGCATTAGAACTAAAAGATCCCGCAAAAGAGGCTGCCATAATAAAGAATGAGAAATTCAGTGTAAGAGAAAACAGGCCTAGCATACTTTAAACTAGAATTTTAGTACAAAGCTGTAATCCCAAGGGGAATAACTTATTACGATTCAGTTGAGACCTCATATACAAAGAGCTTTAGTCATATCAAGATATGCCTCCTAGTTTAATAAGGAATCCCTAAGGGAGTAAAAGAGACCTCTGAAACGTATTGCCTTGTAACCGGATTTCTTGACTTTCTATATAGCAGAATTCCTATACGTATTTCCGTGTGCAAGCTCCCCGGGAAGGCTCTCTTACCAATTTACAGTCTTAGAATATTTAGAATTTCTTATTTCTTAGCAACTTAACTGTAATAGATATCTCTTACCACAACTTTTGAGGTTTTTTTATTTCCCACTTTTTACCCGCTTTAAAGGTACTATATATATATGTCCTGTATTACCTATTCTCAAACTTTTCGTTGGGATATACAAATATGTCATTAAAACTGGAAACTATTATGCCAATAGAAAAGAATCCGGTAGAAGCCCTAAATTTTCTCCTATGAATTGGTCTATACGTAATACGTTAATCTTAATACCTATACTTATTTTATTAGTCTTCCAGAACTGAGTTAGCCTCGATTCTCTTAGTTCTGCAGCTGTTGTACTACCTGTTTTCTCTATACCTGCTTTGTGTTACTCTTCGTACCCCCTTTTTTCTTTTGAAGCAAGGACTTCTAGAGCTTAATAAAATGAAGAATCCTATATCACAAGACAAAATGGGTTATTTATATTTAGTTAAAAATGAAAGTAAAGTAGGCTTGGATAAAAAGGAGGGGTCTGGCCAGAGTTTCTTGAACAACTTCAAGATTATTCCTGTGCTTTAAATGGTATCAAATCCGTTGGTTGAAAAGTGCCCTTATTTTTTGCGTACAACAAGCCAGATAGTAAATTAAATATAATCCAGAGTATAACTTATCAGAGCTTTATATAAGTGATAGAGTAGCCTTTTTAGCGAGCTCTTAATTCTTTTTGTAAAAAGAAGTTCTCGACTATTTATTGTGTTAAAAGGAGTATGCTGAGTTCCTATTCCTTTATGGCACTGTGGGGTACGTATGGTTTTTTTACAATAATAATTCTGGAGATAACCTCGTAAATGGAAAGCCCTACGCTTCTGTTACCGGGTCCTTTTGTATAAGAGAAATGCAAACTTTTCAAGACTCTAGCGTAATCCGTTTGTTTTAGATTCTTAATATTATCATATTCTGTTTCTGTGTTATTTGAAGTAATAAAATCTTCCTAGGCAAGTAAGAACTTAGCCAATCCACAAGTATAAGCAAACCCAGACGCAAACTCACAAAAGGATATTTCACAGGAAGCACTCCCTTATCATAGTCTTAAACTTTTCATTCTCTTGTTCTAGTGTATTTCTTGGGAATTCTCCTAGCTAGAAGTAGCAAAAGAGCTTTGTATTAAATTTATTAAAACGGAAATTCACAAACAAATAGAACTCATAATAAAATAAATGCTTGTATTTCAAAGGAGGTTCTAAACTTTAGGAAATGAAATGTAGATCCTTAATTAGATTCTGGTTAACTAATAACTGTTAATACAAATAAATAAGAATTCAACTCTTAATTACAGGGCTGTAGACAGGAGTCTTGACAAGAGTCTATCTTAGAAGTTGCTGGATTTCCCTCTTGATACCAAAATCCTCTTAGGGTCTGCCGATTTATAAACAAAACCTGAGCTCCCCTTTAAAAACTCAAGCGAGTTAAAAAAACTAAATAAAAAAGAGGAAGTCTCAAAACCTCAAAAAGCATATACTTTGGAATAAGGACGACTTGAACCTTGTACACTTATTAGTTAAACTTCGGCAAGGGTTCCGCTACTTATAAGGAACTTCTGTTCTTTTGGGGCAAGCCTGAGTTTAATTTCAAAAACACATGTTCGCTTATTTCTTACGCCCTGGAAGTGCTATCCATGACAAATTGAAGTTGATTGTATGGGAATAGTAGTACTCTATCTAAGGAGACTTAAACATAAAGTATAGTAGAATTTACTGCAAAGAATATTTGTTGTGGGAATCCCCCAGTACAGCTGAAATCTCAAAATGTAAATCCTTGTTGTATTAAAAGCAAGAAGTAAATTCCTGTTAACGAACCCTTATAGTAAGTAATTTATATGGGTGTACCTTCGTTATAGTATTCTACTATTGTATTTCATCTTTTACTTGAGTTTAAAAATAGGTTATCAATTTTGATGCCTAAAAGATGCCCGCGAATCAGAAAAATAGAGTACAAATTAGACTTGTCAAGTCAATATTTTAAGGGTTTTGCCCCTTGTTTCCTGAGTGATATGAGATATTGATCTATTCCCACAAAACCTATTTGACAAAAGGGATATTCGCAAATAGTACATAAATTGAACTAAATCAATATAGATTTGTGTCTTTGCCATAATTCATGAGTAATGAGTTCAAGAAGAAACTGAGATAGCTTATGTTCACCTTTACTTTATTGTCTGGTTTCCTACTCGGAATACTTCAAATTGGTAAAATGGGGAGAGCCCAAATGGGGTGTAGGTAATACTAAAGTTCGGAATAAGTTCTATGAGTTAGATTAGTGTGTACAATATATCAAAAAGAGGAATCTCGTTATCGGTCTAAAAAACGGCCGAGTATTGAGGGTAGAATAAATTCTTAAGTTATATCCATATCCGGAGCTTCTACTTACAACAAAGTCGAGACATTTTCACTCAGTTTTTTTTTTTCGAGAATACAGAATGAGTTTATTTATAACTACAAAGTCACTTCCTATTTGATTGACAGAGTGCCATACTAACCTAGGTGGGAATATTGGTGTACTAGAACTTACCCTAACCCTATTTACAGGGTCTTTAAGGGTTTTAAATTATTGACTGAAGGGGGACTTTTCCTAACACTTATTGTGTATTGTAATTACTCGGCAACCAAAACCCCACTGGATAAGTCTTGAATCACACGGGGTACTGCGGTTTCTCTTCTAAAAAGCACTAACAGATTCTGGGAGCTCTTTCTCAAGGGATGTCGCTATAATTTCCTTTCAATTTTATGCTCTATTTAACTGTTTTAATATCTATACTATGTGTTACTGCTAAATAAAGACCTAGAAGTCTCATATCCAAAAAAAGGTATACCCCCGAATGGATAGACAAAGCTAATTTTTTAGAGTCATTTCGTACTAAATTCTATAGATCTATAGAGTAGAGTTTGGACTTCTAACAGGAAAAAGGGGAATACTTATTCATCCGAATAAAGCCTAACCTAAAGTTTTTCTAAATGCTTTCATTTTTATTGCAACCTCGTAAGGTGTTCCTTGTTAATTTGGGGCTTTTTTACGTCTGTTTTAATTAGAATCTCCCCTCTAAACTAACAGGATAGACATAACAGCAGGGAAATGAATAGGCAACTACCGCAGCTAGTTTTTTTCTAAAAGCCTTGAAACTGGAGTTAAGTTAAGTTTAGGTATTAAGGAACTCCCTTGTCACAAAAGGACTTGATCTAATAAATCCAATTTGAAAGGGAACTCTTTTTAATTATAGAATTCCTGCTTTACAATTACCCTTTCTATATTCCAAAGGCTACTAGAATAAGTAATACAGACCTTTATTTACTAAAAAGGTTTTAGTTCTATTAGTTCTAAGGGCAATACAATCCTAACCTAACCCATCCTAGCTATTAAGTAAGACAGGTAAGACTAGGGCTATCAAGAAGAAGGTAAGACAGCAAGTAACAAAATAAGGCATAGAAAACGGGTTGTCCTAATGTAAGGTTACTAAACTAATGGACAAAAAGGCATTCGGTCAAAAACGGGTATTTTTCTGCTAAGCTGGGTATAAAAAAAAAAAGACCGTGAAGGAAACCGACTGGGTCGACCAAAAGGGAGAGGAGTTTCTCAACTGAATTAGAAATTCCAAGAGTATGTACATACGTAATGGATAGGACCTTCATTATTAGATATTTAATGCACCTTCATGGGACATAAGTAGTAGAAGGGATTATAGGCTGCATAGCTCTTTTTCCGGTTAGGGCTTTTCTACTGTTAAATGAGGATTTTTCTAGTGCTATCGATTTTTTTCCTGGTGAGTATGAGTATCTGAGCTCTCCTTTATTAAATCAATTTCCCTTTCTAATTGACTTAAGCTCTTTATAGAGTGACAACTGTAGATACTAAATAGAGTTTGTACTGACCTGAGAAATCCTTACTCATAAGTCCACAAAGAAACGCATCTTAAGATAAACATTTTAGAGAAACAGGCGTTCAAAGCCAGAAACCTACAATAAAAGAAAGAATTCATGCATACTTTTGTTCTAATATCATTAGGATTTTCTTAGGTAGACTCTCAGAAATTTAGAACACTGCTACTACATGAATATAAAATTTGAAATGCGATTTGACTTGTTCAAGGAAGTTCCATATAGGGCTGGGACTTGCAATAGAGTGGCTTACTTTGCATTTCAGTCTTGTTAAACAAGCAGGAATAAGATAATTTTTGGACAAAGCGGCCCTTATAAATTACAGCAGGGACTCCTCGAGTTTATCTGAAAGTTCTGAAAGAAAGAGAGATTAGCTGCAACCGCAGAATAAAGTAGAAAGCAATTTCCTCTAACCTATACTAACACTCCTTAAAGACTAAAACATTAGAGATACTTCCAAATTCAATTCCTTACTTGTTGTTATGTTACTTTACCTGGGTTGCAGCCATAATAAACTTTTGTGATGTAAAGCTGTTTCCATCTAACTTTCTAATCGAAAAGTAGTCAAAGAATTTCCTATATCAATATCCTATATCAATAAGAGGGAGCCTTTCCTGGGTACATTTTTTTACCCTTGTTGGAAGTCAAAAAAACTACAAACTTACAGGTTTACTGAAAAGCATGCGTCCTGCGTAGAGGAATCCAAATTTGTTTAGTAAAAGTAGTGTCTATACGCAAAGCAAATAATTGGGGAGTTCTCCCTGACCAGGACTATACGGGGTTTCTCGAATAACTTTAAAAACCCCTAAGCTTACTCTAACAGAAGTAGGATTTTCCCTATTCTTTAATAAGGCCTCAGTGCCCGCGGGATTCTTAGGATCAAGTTCCTTATGGCGTATACTACTCAGTTTTTTATTCAGATTCAAACAAAGGGTAATAAACTTGAATTTAAGGGGGTACATTACTTTCAACTCAAGTTAAAGTTGTAACTATATTATTACAAGAGCAACAATTTGAAGAAGTAAGACATTAGCAACAAAAAAACTTTCATTAAAGCATAAACCATCGAATCCCAACTTTACGAATCTAAAACGAAAGGTTAAATTTACAGTTAAAAGGACAATTTCTTTGATACGAGAAAGACTCTAATTATTCTAAAAAGCAAACACACGCATGTATACATTATAAAGAAAGGCATCCATTTCAGAGCATTATTACGCGAAGGAGCTCACTTCATTTTCTAGGCTAAATTGATCTTGTTAAGCCCTTTTCCTTTATGGGATTTCTTTCCCTTATATTGTCTTTGATTCTTAATTAAGAGATTCCTGAATAACTTATACTCATTTTTCTAAGCTACTAAGAAAATGGTTGAGTTTAAGTCGTCTCCTATACACTACAAGAGAGAGAATACCTCTTTAAGAAAACAACAGGTTCAAATCTCACAACACTGAAAAGGCTAATAAATCTATATCTCTAAATTCTCCTGAGTAATAAAAAATTCCCTTAGAACTCTTTTTAAACTTTAAACTTAACTTTAATTTACGGGAAAAACCGGAAACAGTTTACAGTTCTTTATTCTCCCTAATGCCTTTAACCGGAACAAATAAAGGAATACCCAGGTTCTAACCCCATATAATTAATAACACTTCATGTTTGTTACTCTTATGCATACCCTCTTTCTGGATACCTTTCTTAAGGACTATATTCTGTATCTTAGGAGTCCTAGTCTTTGTACTACCTATCTTATTACCCTAGGCTCGAGAACTTGTCTTAACTTTCTTTTTTGCTTTACTGAACTCAAATTCATTACTTTAGCCCTCTTTTATTATCTGGAATTGAAAACCTGGAAACAGAAGAAAAGCCAACACCCTCATTAACTTACCTCTTACTTACTCATAACTTGTTTATTATGCTTATAACCCACACTTTCTTAGCTAGACCTGAGAACTCTTACTTAATCTTAACTTAAATAGACCTTTAACCTTCTTTTAAAAAGGTTGTATTAATTAAAGCTGGGCACTCCGACAAAGAGAAGCGGTCTAAACTATGCACGCAACTTTTTTCAGAATATGACTCAATTTAGAAAAGTTAGCGAATTCCCGTAAGTTTCTTGGCTAGCACAATTTTCTCTTTGGTATTAGGAAATGAACGAAATTCCTCCTTTTTAAGAGCCAACTTATTTCTTTCCTCATCTTATAATTGGCAGGATTCCCTGTCAGGGGTTTACGGATCTCCTGGTTATAGTGTTAGGATCTTTCCCAAATAAGGCTTAATGGGTGGCTTTTCGCTTGTACTTGTAGATGGAAATCCCTTACTTGATGACTTGCTAGGATTCTTTCTCGCATCTTAGGTAGAGCTTCGTTCTAACGCTCTCGCCTTATATTGCGGTTCTCATTTTCATTAGAAATTTCTACGGATTTAGAGGCTTTTTTACTGATTAGTGTCTCTGGACTAGTAAGAGTCCTGATGAGGTGATATGGCCTTTTTTTCTTGTGAGGTTTTCCTACATTCAACCAACAGAGTATAGGTGGAGGTGTAGGTGTTTTCCAGGTCTGTCTAGAGAGTTTTTTAATCCCAATTTTGTGAATTAATAAACTAATTTCTCTTATATATTTGTAAAGCAAAGGTTCAAGTCGCCTTTTAAGGGTTATTACTACATTCTATTTTCATTTTCAGGTCTCAAACTAAGAGACTTGGGCTGTATAAGACTAAACTAGCAAAGGTAAGGTTCGTAAGAGGTATAATGGCTGCTAAGACTAAGACAGCTACGAGGACAAAGTAGGGGGTACAGAATAAAAAGAAAAGTACAGGTATAGGTCTAAGGAAAGTAAGAAGTTTCCATAGTTAGACATTTAATTAAAGTGTAGGGTAAACCTGGGTATTATAACAGGAAAAGTAGCATAGTAGGAACCCGAATAAGCCTTTTTGATAAAGACTTTAACGGCAATTCTGGCAATAACAATAAAAAAAGATAGGACTAGAAGCGGGTTGACTTTACATTTCGTTGGATAAGGGTTAATATACAAATTCAAAAGGAGCTAGACTTAGAGATACTCCTATAGCTTTCAAGACAACTAAAACTAAGAATCGGATTCAGCAACACTTAATTGTATCTCCAGTAAAAAAAAGAGGAACCCATACTCGTATAGCATAAAATTGATTGGTACCTATCAGACCTGAATATGAATGAATAGGAGCTTAATTACTTATGACTCTAAAAATGGCAAGCCTCCCTTATTTTTGTACTTATTAGGTTTCAACTTTGATAGACTAAGCATACTCAACTTTATTGCCTGGAAATAGAACCGAAATTGACTTGGTAATTGGAATGTTTACTAATGAGAGGCCCTTTTTGCATTCTTGTATAATAAATCCTAGAATCCTTTCATTTTCCGTAAGGAAGGCGGGTGCGAGGGAAAACTGGCTTAAAAAGGAGGGAACTTTTATCAAGTATAGCGAGTAGTTCAAGTTTAGGGCACTTAAAAAAAGAAAAAGACAAAAACTAGAAACCTCCTTATTTCATTTCTTTTAGTTAAGATCCTTCGTTTGAGAGATTCTGGTGGATAAGCCCGGAGTTTTTATTCTTTTTATTAGGACGATCCCTCCACTGCGCAGACAGGGCTGAGCCCTTTTCAATAAGGTACAGGAATAACGTAGAGGTATTCTTTTGATATCACTTCTACGCTAAATAGTATAATATAAGTAATTAACTTATTATACTCGAGATTAAACCTTTGTTTATATAATAAGCGAGAGCAGGTAACTTTGATTCGAATAATACCGTATATAACAGGGCGCTCTAGAGGTAAGGACTTTCCATATTACGGTGGATTTCATTCTTTAGGAAGCTTTGAAGAACCTATTAAGACTAACTAAAATAGAATAGAAAAGTACTATGATATGTGAACTAACCGGTCCGCGCTTTCATTTGTAGCAAGAGTTTCGTATAGATTATAGGTTCTGCCATAAATTTGTGACACGAGAATATTCTCCCGCTTTGGAGAAAGGGTGCCCATAAGTCTAAACTTCAATTCTAAGTTCTAAGAAGGGCTTTAGGTTTAGGAGATCCCTAGAAAAAGGAACTCTTGAAAGGAAGGTAACCAAAATATCTGTACAAGTACTTCTTTCCTTTTTTTATCACTGAAGTTTCACTTTATTCTAGATCTATCTTGCAATACACGGGAAATCTTATCTTTTTTTTGGATGCCGAAAGTTCAAAAACTTCAACATAAGTAGTATTTATAACTCAAGAGTATGTAGTATTTGGATAAGCCCTTAGTTTAAAATCAAGAATTTCCTCCCTTTAATTTAAACGGTAACAGGTTAGAGCCTGTAAGCAAATTTCTTTATTATATGGAAGTCTTTTTTTAGCATAACAACTGAGAGACTCCTCAGATAGAAGATATATTTGAGAGTTATATAGAATGGATAAATTTCTTCGCTTTTGGAGTCCCTTTGATTAGAATTATAGTGTTCTTTGCTTGGAAAATGTAGTCGAATCCTTTAGGAGGGTTCGGAATTTTTCTAGAGTCCATGCTTAGCTAATTAAAGCGTTTTAACTCCAGTCAGTAAGCTCAAAAAAAGTTAGATTCTCTTGGGTTTATATAAAAAAAAGTTTTGTACAGAACTTAATCTTTGTTCTATATATACTGTACTGAGAGCCAAGGACTTCAGTATCCCCGTGTATTACTACTCTTTTACAAAAAAAGAGGGCTCCATTACTAAATTTCAAAGTTTACTCTACCTTTTGTAGGTCTATAAACTGTTTTCTTTTACATGCATAAGCTGGGTTGTTTTCACCTTAAAAAAAAAACGGGAAAACCCGGAATTAGCTTCTCATCAGTATCAAGTTTTTAGTTAATGCTTAAAGGATCCTTCTACTTCTATAGAGTTACTCTTGGGCTTGACTTTGTTAATTATGGGCTCTTTATAACGAATACCTATACCACTAGTAAAACTGAATGAAATAGAAGGTATATTTATTTACATTGTTACTAACTACTTGCTTTTGTAATTCCTTACTATTTTATTCCTTATCCTCCTCGTCAGTCATACTATCTCCGTTTTCAGGTTACTAAGCGCTATTTACTATATAAACAAAACACATGGCATAGTTCCATCAATAAAATGTAGCCAAAATCCTTAATATCCCAAAATGACTAAGTATTTTGTTAAAAAATGCAAATCATAATTACTAAAACTCAGAAAGTGTATACACAAGTATAGTACTCCGTCACAGAAATAAAATTTCTTAGTAATCTAGGAAAAAAACGTGGGTTACAATGAATATACATGTTCCGATAGAATATGAGCTCCTTGGCAGCATCCGCTTTCCTTTTTACGAGTTTCTTAAGCTCTGGATATAGGAGTGGAAATTCTTAAGTCTCGCTTGTTAGGGTTTTTGCTATGTTTAAAAAAATCAAATGGAATCCGGGGTCTCTTTTAGTTAGAACTCCAAAGAGTCCATTTTTTGCAGGATATTCCGGAGCTTTTAGACTTTTTTTTGCCTTGTTAGTGGGTTCTATCTACCTACTTTTAGGAAGTAGCAGTATTTTGTTATCGTTCTATTTGACGAGATTAAAAAAATAGACCGGTTTATACGAGAATGTCTCTTTTTATGTATAAGATCCTCTAATAAAGAGGGTTTTCTATTCAGCCCTTTTGATGACACAGCTTAGTAAGAAGAAGGCCTACCCCGGTTAAAACCTAACTTTTAGGTATCCTAGAAACACAACCCCATAAAGAATCTTGATACTTATCAGACCTCATCCTAAGAGTTTTTTGATACTCGTTTTTTTTACAAACGACTCTATCCGGATTTAGTTTAGATCGATAAAGTATCTTGGAAGAGCTCCTGCTTAGTCTTTTTTTAGTCTAAAAAAAAGGATATATAACTGTCATCTTCTATATTATACCTTAAGCTTAAGAGCAGAAGTTCCGTAGGGCCGCCTGTACTGTACAAGCAGAGTCTATGCAAAATTAGCGAGTATCGGAAGCAGAAGTCCTTATTTTACAATTACGTATTATAGCTCAAAGAACACTTGAACTATTAAGGATGACCCGGAGTTAACTTAAAAATTTAGGAATTACTATACTTCTAAGAGTACTCGTTTAGAGGAGTTATTTACTTAAAATCCGGGAATACTAACGTTTATCTAGCGGATAAAAGGGCTTTCCTTTTACCCTTTTACAAACTCCACTAAGAATCATGCATGGAATTAGAGGAGAACTTGTTCATGGGAACGTCTTATAGAATTACTAATAAAAGAATTTTATTTAGCAACTGATAGACCTAGTCTATTTACTCAAGAGGGTCTTTACCTGTAGGATTTTAGTCTTAGGAGGTAGTTCTATTAGAGTTCCGCGGAAAAGAAAAAGAAAGGACTGACTTAAGATAGTGTACGTTAATTAAGGGTTGGACCTAAGAGTTACTGACTTGACATGCTTACAAGTGGGATGGGATATTTAGTGGGTTCTAAGGCTAGCACTCATTGAGATCGGCTTACAAGTGAGGGTTTCCAGGTTGGTGCTTAGAAGTTTCCTTAGAGTTTGGTTAAAGGTGCTCTTCCTCAGTTAGTACCTTAACTTTATGCCCTAGCCAAAGCAATAGACCAAGCATAAGCAATAGACCTAGTAGCTGTATCGGTATCTGTAGCAGCTGTACTAACCAGAAGAGGGGTACTATTAACCAGAGAAGTAGCAAGGGTAGGGTCAAGAGAAGGAATAGAAGTACAATGGAGTGTATTCCCTTCCCTGTCTTATCTTAATGGGTTATTTTATTATAGCTACTGTTTTAGAGAGTCTTGTAGATAAGATAGTTGTATTAAAGTCCCTCTTGGCTTTGTTTATCAGGAAAAGAGGAAAGAAAGAAACTTAAAAAGTATAATGAGTCAATCCCTTTTACCGAGTAAACTTTCTAAGTTTGGGAGGTTAAGGCAACAGGGTATATATATAATACATACTTACACTTAAGAGACCCGCACCAACAAAAAAAACCTTTTACTTGACGGACTTCGTTTACAGAAACTTCTAACTTCAAAAACAGGAAACCTAAGCTAAGCTTTACCCCGAAAACAAGGCTTGCATTGAGATTTCAGTTCCAGCTTTTCATTTCAAGAGAGAGTGTACCCAGATTCCATTGGATGAGGGATATTAAGTTATGTTATCTTGTTATCTACCTTTAGCAGGCTTTCAAGAAAAACTGGTTGTGTTTTCAAGAGCTTGGGACCTAAGAGAGAGTAAGTACTACCTTTGTCTAGAGTTCCCTCGATAGCAAATACGGAGATCTTGGACAGGACATTCAAAAGACTTTGATTTCTCTCACTCTCTATTATGTATGTATATTTATCCTTCAATTTCCATTAGCAGTAAGAGGTAATTATAGTTTCGACTGACAGGATTATGAAAGTTTAGGTTTATTCTTTCACTAAGGGGCAGGGGCTAAAAGGAAATCGGTGGCTTGATTTTCCCTGTTTTTGTTGAGCTCTAATTAAAGAAAATAGTCACGCCCAGGCAGCTTGTGATTTAATACAAATCTAAGTAAGGGAATTCCTCCTTAATTTTAATGGAATACTTTCTACTTAATTAAGCCGGGTCTCTCAGAATGATAATATTTCAATTATCAGGCTTTGCCTTTGCTAAATTTGTTCTATTATATACTAGGATCCTCCGTATATAAAAGAGGTTAAATTGCCGTATCTATACCAATCTAGATTCCGTACAAAAAAGTCTCGAGATTCTGCGTCAGTTACGAAAGGGGCTCCACGTTACATATCTCAATAGATATTAATTCATTTTTACGGGATACGCCTCTGTTACTTACTAAACTAAAAGTGTTTGTATAAGCGGGATGAAAGGCTCAACAGCAGCTGCAACTTATCTGTTTTAAATCCCCTTTCCCTAGGGCTTTTTGTTGTATCGTTTTTCATATTATCCCAGTTAAGGAAATTCTTATATAATTTATGCTCGGTTTAACTAATTCATTTCATAAGGGGAGGTTAAAATGAAAAAAGGGCCCTATAAGAAAGGCATAAACAAGGAAATACTTATTAAATAACAGAGTTGTCAACGACTTGGTAAACCTGATGGTTAGAGTTTTTTATACTAACAAAGAAAAGGGTCGTTTAAGAAAAAAAAAAAGGTTAGTTATTTATAAAGTAAAGTATAGAGCCTTTTATATCTAATAAAGGGTTCCCCTTTTAGGTACTGGTTTGGGGCTTACCCTCAGGGTATTTTAATACCCAAGAATTTCTTATTATGATAGGAGTTACATTTTTTTTCCTATATCAGGATCCTGGACTTACGGATAGGAATAAATGCTTGAACTGCGGGATAGCTTTATAACCTGTCAAGTAAAAGGAACGCCTAGTCTACCCTTTTGCAGTACTTTCCTTTCAATCAATTAACTCGGTATACTCTTTAAATTAGGCCACTTTTAGGTTATATCTCCGCGCTAAAACAAGAGTAAGTTAGTATAATACGGGTGTTGTACAGAATCCAAGCTGCTAATTTTTATGTCATTGGGAGATCTGGGGGTGCAGTAATCGGGGCTTAACCTATAACTTTCCAACAGAGTTTAGACAAACGAACTCTAGTAGCAATCAGTTAGTTTTAGACCTTGTTATGTCAAAGATATAGCTTTTTTTAGTGTCGATATCCTAATTTTTACAAAATGACTTTAGGTAAAACAGCACTCAAATTTTAGGAAATCCGAGGTTCAAACCGTGTGATTATAGAAAAAATGAGTTTTAAGAAGAAAAAAAACTAGGCTTTATTTCTCGGTCTATTTAAACTTTTATGGGCTCTATTAGCAAGTTCAATGAGCAAAAAGCGTATAGACTGCAAATTCATAGGAGAAGGAGAAAACACTGGTTAAAGCCTTTATCTGAAATATATAAATAAAAAAGGCAATAAACTTCGTATTTTTTATACAAAGTACAAAGGGGATTCCCTACACTTTGAGGCAGAAGATTCCATATTTAATTCCCTTAACAACTCGATGAGAGTCCCTAAAACTTGAGTTTAATCGCTCTTATTGTTCCCTCGCACTTTAATTTAAGAATAATTTAGACAGACTAGTTTATAGTGATAATAGGTCCTTGAAAGATTTTTGGCGGTTCGAACCTATGTAAAACAAATAAGGCGGGTATTCTCCCTGGGAATTTTTGTCACTAAAGCCAAGGAAGCTTTTAACAAAAAAAATTATAATATAGGAAAAGCCCGCAGTAGGAGCCTCTTTAAATTGAATTTAAAACGACAAGGAAAGCGTTATAAACCCGAGTTCTCCTTAGAATTATAAGAGGGGGTTACCCTACCAAAAGTACCGAGGAGTCATTCATTTTATATACTAAACTATATAAAGATAAAGGTACAGCAGCTTTTCCATACATTATTGCTTAACAAAGTACTCGAGAGATATAAAAAGTAAATATTTATCGTCTGGTCAACATATATAAGGATCCGCGGAAAGGCCTCGTTTTAGTGGGGACATACAGTTTCCGTTCCTAGTTGAGGTTGAATGTAAACCAGTACAAGTAGCTCCTATACATATTCAGTCTAGTACAAAAAACATCCCTGTATCAAATTCTAAATACGAAAAATAAAGACCTATACCTAGCTTTTGTTTGCATATTTACCCAGTGAATTTTCACTTATGACAAATAGAAAAGTAAAATATCCATTTTAAAGGGAGAGAAATAAGTTAGGAAAAAGAAATCCCTTATAAGAAAGACTTCCCTTAAACTTTTGGTTTGTTACAAGGGCCTCTTGTCTTTGAAAAGTTAACGGAACGGGTTACTCGCACTATATAAAGAAATTTCAAGCTTCTCAGATAACCAATGAAAGATTTGTTCCCTAAAAATAGACTAGAACCTCTTCCTAACAAAATCCCGTATTCCCTCTTAAATTTTATAACTCGCGCCTACTATTGTTTCGATTTAGTAAAAGACTTTCTTATAAAATGGATATCTTCAGGACTCGCAGTCTTACTTTTGCTTATTAGAGTATATAAGTTAGCAAGTTGTAAGTCCAGCTCTAAACGCTTTAATACCCTTGGGTTCTTATGAAGAATCTCTACTAAAACCACTCAGGGGTTCTGAAAACCCCTAGGATAAGCGAAGATACTAAGGTATTTTCTCGACTTTTGATTATTACCACCTTTATCTAGAAGGAGCCAAAATCCCTTTATTTAATAAGAGTAAACGAGCTTTCCTAAAATTCAGTTTATTCGGCTAAGTGTCCCCAAGGAGACTTACTAACTTTGATTTCAATTGCTTAAATTCAGGGATTTCCGGGAGTTTCAAAAAAAAAGCTTATAATTTTTTTCTTTCATTCTTGTTCTTAGCTTCCAAGGGGTTTCCTTTCTTTCATCCGGGAAGAATAAGGCTAGATTCCTGCTATAAGGAAACATCACCAGGTTTTTTAAACACCTGTTTAAGTTTAAAAGCCAAACTCTGTAACTCATAAAGAAAAAAATAAGGATTACTAAAGCTTATATATAGCTGAGTCTAGATTCTACCCACAGAGTTTCCGTGTAAAAGTCCCAGCTATGAGAGGACCGAACTACTAATATCTATATCAGGTTATTAATAAAGGGGAGTTTTCTTTAGCTTCTGGAAACCCTTAGAAAATTCCTGCAATCCTTTCCTTTTACGTTCTTTATATTCAGGAAAATGACTGTTAGGACTTTTTTTATAGTGCTAGATGTGTATATTGGGATATCCTAAATTCCAATCGATTCAATTTATAACTACTTAAGTTAAGTTCTATAAGATCTCAATAGACCCGCATTTAGGTTGGATGATCCATCCCAGTTAGTTGTACACAAGCAATTAACAAACAGGAAAGTCTTCTCCACTATTCTTGTCTTGGCAGCAGCTTCAATAGAATCACCCTTCTCCTACTCCTAGCCTCCAGATGACTTTTCAAGCTTCACACCAGTCTACGAAATAACCATTAAAGCAAAGAGATTTTTGCAAAAAGGATTCCACAATTCTTTTGAATCTTATTTAGGGACTAACCAAGCACCTATAAAGTTTCCTAGCCTTTGGTAGTTTATATATTTTATCCAGTTAAACCGGAGCTTGCGCTACTTGATCCTGAAGCCAACTTTAAGTTACCAGAGGTACCAAAATGAAAGGAGGATATAATAATCCTTTAAGTAAGAGAGTTAAAAGGCAGGCATGATCTACACTATAAACTAATTCAAGTTCCTTTATTTAGCAAACCTAGTACACCTAGAAATTCAACTCGAACGCCCCCCTGTTCCTAAAGAGTCGTGACAACGGGATAAATCGACCCTAGCTTGCGTTTAAACAATACAGTTTAAGCTGTAGAAACCACCCTTATGGCTTCCCCCTTCTAGTGCTCTATTTTTTTGTTAACTAAACAACCGACTCGTATAAAATGAAAATTAGGAATGTATCCTTATAGATCTTAGGTATGTCACATAAAGGCCCCCCTTGAATGAAAGCTCAAGAAACTTTACCAACTCTAAAATTCGGGATTCTGAAAACTAAGGGAGCCAATAAGAATAAAGAGTGCCTGTAATATCTGAATTTATTCTATTCTATATAGTTGTGATTCAACTCAAGCCTTCACTTATCAAAAGTCTACTATACTGGAAGGGTCCCCATTTAAAGGAGCTCTTCTTTCATATTCAAAAAGTGGGTCTACTGAGCTTTATATTAGGAAACTATCAACACCTATATTTTTGGATTTAGGACTAGCTGGCGCAAACTCTTAGTTTAGGGCTAACCGCAGCTAGTATAAGGGGAACCTTACCTTAGAGTTCAAATAGAACCCTATTCGAGATAAAAGTCAAAAACATGGATAATTACAGGTATAAAACCCATTTCATAGTCATAAACTTAAGCTGCACTCATAGTTGTAAAGTTTTTTTTTAAGAGAAGGGTTTCTCTTTGTTTGTGGGTTCGGTGCTATGCTTCTGAATTACTCGTTTAGCGTCGGAGTGAAAGGCTTAAGTATTTTCAAGAAAAGAGAAGTCCCTAGCAAACCCAGATCTAATTGTTTACAAAAGTTAAGGTTTTTTTCTTTTACTTGCAAAATACGAATGAATAAGGTTCTATTATATATCATTAAACAGATGTAAATTTATCTATGGAGTTTAGTTTTTTTATCTCAAACCTCTCTTTAGCAGTAGCAATAACCACCCTTAGAGAGAGGCTAATTTAATCTTTCTTAGAATAGAAGGGCTCAACCTATTCCTTACTCATCAAAAGGAAATCCTATAGTTTATGCAACAAACAAATTGTTAAATGTCAGTTGCTCTGAAAAAGGCCACCCGAATCTACTTCTAGAAGTAGCTATTAAAATATGCAAAAGTATAGAATTACTGAAGAAATTTAGAAAATAAGTGTTAATCCTAAATCCTGTTAGAATAAATTATATATGAGGTTCATTAGCCTCAAGAAAGCCTAGTAAACGCGGTGGTTGGGGGTAAGGGTTAAGTGGTTACAGCTTTCCTTTTTACATGCATTATATAGGACTTAACAAAACTAGAAGACACTTCAATCCTGTCCTAAATAGATAATAAGGGGCATAAGCAATTCCTAACAGCAAACTTTTTGCAGAAAAAAGGAGTCTGAAAGAGCCCTGGTTTTTTTAATTAAATTTCTGACTCATATTGACAGTTACGGAATCCGCTTGATGTGGATATCCGGAGAGCCCCGATTTTTTTAGTTATGAAGTACTAGATTTTTTTAAAGTCTTACAGGATTAGGATAAGTTCTAAGAAATTTTGTTGGTATGAAATTGACTTTATTATGTATTATGCAGCGTATTTACATAAAGTATTTGACATAGAACTTCTTTTCTACTATAAGCATGCCTTTTTATATTATAACCAGGACTCCTTTTAGTTATATTCGTAAAACTCTTCTCTATAAATGACAGTTTGAGATTAAGATTTTTGAAGCGGATAACTCCACTGCTTATATAAATAGGTATGCTTTTGACTCCGGGTAAGAGTCTATACGTGGAACTAAAACCTCGAAAACGAAGCATTTCTATTTCAAATATACTGAGTGGATTTACCAACAAATATCCTTATAAAACTAGACCCCCTAAAAAAAAAAAAGCAGTGCTATTATAGTGAAACGGAACTATAAGCTTTCTTGACATTAATACAAACCTTCTTTCCTATCCCAATGACTTGCACGAGTTAACCCAAAGCCTCGAACGAGTATATACATATTTTTGCGATCATGGACTTTAAAGGAGTCTTAAGCTGCGCTTCTAGGACTCTATATGTCCTTTAAGTTTCTCCTTCTATGGAAATTTTTGTCTTGACCTGGAATCCCAGAGTTGGCCAAAGCCTTAAATTTACAAATTTACATTGTAATAGCTTTCAAATAAGGTTTACTCTCTCCATCTTCAAATCCATTCTTATACATTTTTCAGTGATTTGCTTTTTTAAGAGAACAGGATCCCCCCATCCATATAGTAAGTAAGTAAGTAAGTAAGTAAGTAAGTATATGGCTTTCCTAATTACACACCTTGTTTTAGTTTCTTTTCCAGGTGCATTAGTTCACATTGTACCTAAGTTTTAGATCCAGTAATTGGGCTGCCATAGTCTTTACGACTTTATGAAACAAGAGTAAACCTCTTCAAATATTAGTGTATCAAACAAATCTCTTGAAGTCTATACAAAAGAAGGGCCAAGTACGCCTGGAAGTTGGCGATATTTGTTAAGATTATAGGAAGACTCTTTTCTCTCATATGAAAAGAAAGACTAAAGTTTTATACGGGAACGGGTTCGCTTAGGCAGAGGGCTCCTTATTCCTTATAAAGTCTTTGTTCCTGTAAAGTTAAAAAAGTATACCTACTGCTTTGGGGAAAGGGGACCCTTACTCTCTTTACCGGGTGTCTAAGTACAGAAAAGAAAGTATAACAGTTAAAACGCACTTTCGGAAGTCTTATATTATATGTTTTGAACTAGAAATTGAAGGAAATTCTTGTGGGTTCGAATTCTTTCTAACCAGTTTTCTTGATCTCTTGAATGCCTTTAACCTTACTCTAAATCCTTGGCTTTGAAAGCGAGGTACTGAGGATGTAATACAATAAATAAATAAATAAAGAAATCCTATCTTTTTTTCCTAAAACCAACTACCTGAAATTCCCCTCTCGACTTCATCCGAACTATAATAACCACCCTTAGATTACTAACTAATAAGAGACATAAGCAAATAAAGCCTATAAATCCACTTGCTAACCTAACAAATCTATTCTTTGAAAGCCAGCTCTTGAAACTGTTTGTTGTTTAATGTCCTTGCTTAGCGAGCCAAACCATTCTCATGTTATAGTTATAGACTAGGTAAGTTTATTTTGATCCATCAGTTTCTTGAGAAGAGCTAAACTCTATCTAATATCTAATGGCACTGCTGTGTTGAGAGCCACTCTCTGCCTTTATATATAAGAAACGGCTTTCTAACTTAATATTAGTAAATTAAAGTACCTGATACATAACATAAGCCGGCGCTTAAGCCTCTCTCACGAGAACTTCAAAAAAAAAGTATAACTAGCTATTGATAAGATAATAAATAACTTGATTACCTTATTCGAAGCTATTATACTCTAGTTTTGTGTGATACCTGGATATAAAGAAAAGAATCTTATCTATATATTAGTAAAATACCTAATATTCTATTTTATAGTGACCAAGCAGCAGCTGCGGGTAACACTTCTAAAAAACCCTAAGGAGTAAGTTACTAAATTCTCTCAGAACGGAGGGCCCTTTTTCTAACTTTTTTCTTACGCTACGTGAACTCAAACTCAATAATCTGAAACAGATTTTAAGTCAAGTAGATGCCTTTTGCCAAAAAATCCGGTTTATATTATAGAACTGGGTGTTTATTAAAATAAAAGAAGCGTTTGGTGTTGCTTCCTTATTAATGGTTTTTTTTGTATTTCTGTACTTAATATGATATGATATTCCAAAGAGCTAAATCCCTCTACTCTGTTTTTTAGGAAAACTCTCAGCAGTATTTAATGCCTTAAGAGTTCGAGGTTCTTCCTTTCATTAATAGCTGCAAGCAACACAAACTTGAAGCGTAGGTTTGAAGTAAATAGATCCGGGTATTACATACAGCTAAGGGCTTGAAAGCACCAATAACTAATTAAGAATAATCTCCTCTTTTGTTTTGGGTTACATTACCTAGAAATTCTAAATATTCATAGATGGGTCTCTCTTCCGACACCTTTTTTAAGAGTTACTACTACTTCCTTAGTTACTTAATTAGAGGAATTGCGAGTTTTTTAGTATCATAAACTTAAGTTAAATACCAATATTTAAGCAAGCAGCTCGGAATTCTTCTTAAAGAAGAGTCACAAAATCGGTTGATTTCCGAAATCTCCTACCTACCCCTTCTGGGACTCCTTAATACGAGTTTCCTTTGACGTTTAGCTACTAATGTTACCGTCATTTCTTAAGTCTAAGCAGCTGTTAAAGCGCATGAAAAGGTCCCGTTAAACTTGGGCTAAGCTTTAATTTATAGAAACTGAGAAGGAATACCAAAGGAAGACTGGGACCTAATAGCAAAGAGAACATTCAGACTAGAAAGCAGCTTCCCTAAAATCCCTCTGATTCACCAGTTCAGGAGGCTTAATGCCTAAAGATTAAAGAATAAATAAACAGGGATTCCCGGGAAAGTTAGCTTATAGATTAGAAGAGCTCTTGGGATTTCCTAAAGTTCCTAAAGTAAAGGGTAGATTATCGAATACTGGGGAATACTTAACACTCCTTAAGTCTAAGGAATATTCCTCTAGCCTTCTGTAGTTTATCAGTAAAAGGACACACCTTATAAAGATACAAATCTATCTTACCAACCGTAGTGCATCCGAGGGAGGTTAACTCATTATAGTTTACTAGAACGAACACCTTACACACTAGCAGCAACACCAACTAAGAATACCTTAACCGGTCAATACCATCAACTCTTCCGAAACTCTAAATAAATACACCAAACTACTCCTTATAATCCACACACCTCGAATGCCAATCAAAGCCTAACACCTTCGGAAACCCTTGTACCGCTTTTGGGGTTTCGTTTCTCTTAACGGGTATGAAGTCGCGGACGGTTTTGAACCTCTTAATTTGAAGTCCTTGAAACCCTTATTTATCAGATGCTTCAATAAAGGGGCTGTTGAAGATTCAATATATTCTATTTTTTCTTCAGGACTTCCACGCTAAATCCAAAATCTATTCTATATAAGCAATTATGGAAGTCTGCAGAATACGCCCCTATTCCGTATATTAGCCTCGCTTTGATTAATTAAAAGAACTTTTCTTGGCAAGCTTTTTTACAGTCAAACTTTCAAAAAATATATAAACTGAGAGCGAAGTGACTTCTTAGAGAAGAGGGGTTGATACACTGAATCTTGGATTGGTTGTACAGCTTACTCTATTGGGAGAGGTTAACTCTATAGTTTGTACTTCGTATTTGCCCTTTTACTTAACTAGATAGGGATTTTCAAGCTAACAATTCCGGTAAGAAAGGCATAGTTGATTAGGAGCTTCTTTCCCAGAAGAAATTCTAGGAATCCTATTTTCGTTCCTTAATATTCTCGTTAAAGTTCAAACAGGAATTTCATTTAGTAGGATAAAAAGAGAGGTCTCTAATATGCTGCTCGCTCCTTGTATAAAAGTCCTTCTAGTCCAGAAAAGAGTAGGAACTCTAAAAAGGTTAGGATTCTCGGATATTGCGAAGGTTCTGGTCTTATTTTATTATATTCAAGTTACTATCTAGAGGTAGAATTTGTTGCATTAGGTTCTTTTGCGGGAGCCTCTTTTCGTGATTTCATACCACCAATAGCAGTTGAGGGGAGCCTTACCAATACTTTCTTTGACTTATGAGTTAGACGTTAGAGCGCTATAAGACCCTCTTGAGAGCTATAGCTTGACCTTAAATGACTTGCTGAGCTAGACCAAGCAGAACTTTAGGATTAGGAGCATACCCTTTGATAGCACAGAGACGAAAAAGAGAGACTTATAGGAGTAGTACTCGTCTTACGGAGCTTCTTCTAATGGCTAAAGGTTGGGAATCGTAGGATAGATAGAATACTAGAATAATAGTATTCTTAGGATGGGTGCTTTATTAGATATAGATAGATTGTTAAAATAAGTAAACATCCTCATGTGCTATGTAGTTTATCAGTAAAGAGGATATATAATACTTCAAACCCTTTTTTTGTTTGGGCTGGCTCCTTATAAAGAAGGAATTTTTATATGTCTTTAGGTATAAATCGTCTTTTTTTTAATAAAAGGATTTAATTAGACTGCTGAATTGCACGAAGTAACTTACGGAAACGGAAAGTAGAACTTGATAAAGAAAGGCTTTGCTTTGTATATGATATGATTCTTGGGTATTAAGAATTCTAGTCTCTAAAGATAAGAGGTATTATCAAGATACAGAAGACTACGAAAAGTAGAGGTATGCGGAGTAACAGAAACGAAGTAGGGCTGCAGAAAACAAGTACAGGTAAGAAAGAGAGTATTGAACTAGAGATAGGTATGGACAAGAAAACGGGTTTAAGATTAGAGGAGTAAGTCAAAAAAAAGAAGTTGCTGCGATTAGAACAGAACCTACGTGTTCTGTACCTTGGCCTTGGTAAAAAGATTTTTTTTCAAGGAATAAATTAACTAAGGAAAAGAATTTCCAGTAAATGAGAGATAGAACTGAGTCTCAGGTTTTACAAGTTAACAAAGGTGCAAGTTTTACAATAGGAGAAACTCGATACGTAAAGAGAAAAAATGTTTCCTTTTAAGGGAGGTGTAAAGTCTTATAAAGTAGTATAAAAATCTTGATTCATATCGTTTTTCTAATGACTTTGTCTCTAAAACATATAAGTATTTTGTATTACTCGCTTAAAGAAAGGGATCTCTGTGTAAGAGATACGGGGAATCAAGAACAGTATCTCGATTTAGGAAATTCAAAAGGGAAAAGCCAACAAAAACACTTTTGTCTCAGATATCATTCAGTGGTAAATCCGGGGTAAAAGAATAGAGGAGTTTAGGAAAGAGCTTGGTTTGTTCTCCTATTCCAGGTTTCTTTTTTGGGTAATTATAAAGAGTAAGGGTAAACACAAAGCCTGTTTTTGCTTTTGTTAATGATAAGTACAGGAGGTCTATATCTTTCTATTCTAAAGCTCCCTATTATATATTAGACAATTAAATTAACTACTTCTAATATCTATCAAAAATGAAGTGAGTCCTGTTTAGCCTAAATAGCTTAAGATTTGAAACCTTGTATCAGGATTCCGTCTACATTTCAATTTAAGGAGAGGCACTTACAAAAGAGAGACTACTGGACTGAAATTCCTAATATTTCTAGCGTTTAGAGCCTAACTTTGCTTTAATTAGGCTTCTAACAATTTGGCAAACCATACCGAGAAATAAGTCTTTGTACGGATTTACGGAGACTGGACACGGGTACGCTCCTTTTAAGGGATCCCGCGGATATATCGCCGAAGTAAAGAAGTTCACTAATACACAAAAAACTTAAGTAAGGGCTCTCTTGTAATTCAGGTATTCCGTGTTTCATAGCTTTAGGGTTTTTTTTCGATGGAAATATATGGGATATAGGACTCGGGTTAATCCAGCAAGCATATTTGGTACTTTACCTAATTTTAACTGCTCGGTAATATTGAATTGAGGCAGCGCTTTTCCTTTAGTATGGAAGAATTTTAAAGGTCTAGTAGTATAATTATGCTCTTGACCATGATCATGATAACTTTTTTTGTAAAATTTTATAGTACAAAGGTTGCATTATTTGTTATGGCCCCCCTTTTGCTTTTTAACAATTTTTAAGATTGATGGAAGAGTTCAGCTTCAATTATGACTAAGGGAAAGAGTTACCCTAATCTAAAGGATTTTATCTTATATATGCATTCCATTCGGGGTAGTTTACGGGCTTTTTACATACATTAGTTACATTTAATACTAGGGTCTATTACTACCGAGTATCTTTACTTATTTTTGTAGTACGTATCTAATTTCTTTTCTAATTCAAGTCTAATTGAATTCCCTACACAATTTTAGAAGATAGTTCTAAGGAAATTGATGGCTAAAGAGAGCTTTTTATCTTTCTTAGTCTTATAAGTGCTGCGGAGAAGCCTTGTATTCTGTACTTTGGTTAAAGACATTATAAAAAGAGCTGAAGCTAAAGAAAGTCCTCGGTTTTTTCAAGTTCGTAAGTAAGGACGGTTAATAGAGGACTCCTAGGTTTAGGAAAAGGGGTCTAGTTAAGTAGGTGGAAAAGAGTTCCTTTCCTGTTCTCAGTTAATTAAAAAAGAGTAAAGAAGAAAAGGAAGTTACTCGATTTTTGCAGGCAGTAAAACCGTTTTTCTAATAGGAGAAAAACGACCCATTTACAGAGTAGTTCTACAAACCCTCTTTAGAGGCTGTTTTAGGGTGCCCTTACTGCTAGCTAGGTTTCTTAAGTTCATTTTGTATTCAGGAATTTGCAAAACAGGTATGTGCGCAGAGGTGTTTAAAAAAGGGGCATACTTTGGCTAGTTTTTTGACTTCTGGGGATCTAAAATAGAGTGTAATTCTTATCTAGGGCTGCCATTCTTGTAAGGAGATTCTAATCCTGTTTGTTAGATCCGGAAACTCTTACTATAACTTTGATGTACTCGCTCCTCGTGCTTTGTTAAATCTATTTTCTACTTGTAAGTAGGAAAAGGGCCTACTAACCTAGGAGTCAAACCGAAAGTTAGTAATTGGGATGGCTGACACCAAGAAGCTCGGACACACGAGTGAAGAAACCCCCCTTTTTTTTTTTCAAAGCAAGAAAGTTTTCCTTTTTTATTATACCTACACCGGGGACTCCGGCATTTTTTAACTTCTATCAATTTAACAAACTTAGCAAGCTCGAAGGCCGAGCAAGTACTTTTTTTCAGAAACTCCTTTATAATTTAACAAGGGGCTACCCGGTTTCCTAAAGGGCCCCTTTATAACTAAAACTAGGAAGGGAATTTTAGTGGAGCGGTGGATTGCCTTCCAAATCGGAAGTGGGGGGAGACTAGTCAGCATTTGGTAAGATAAGTTGTTAAAATAACTTAGGAGGAGTTGAGATAAAGTTTCGGACTTTTGTAAAGGAAGATCTAACTTTTTCTAATTCTTGACGTTTGTATCAGGGTATACCTTTTTTTTTTAGAAATGCATATAGATATTTAGACTTCAAAAGTCAAGATTACATATTAGTAACTGAGCCAAGGATATGGCCTTTGTTTCAAGCACAAAGGATTCCTCTTGGGTAACAACTCCCAGATTCATTTTGTGAGTTTTTTAAGGGTTCTACTTTCTACAAAAAGTATATAACCAAGTAAAAGTCAACCTTAGCCCTTGCAAAGGAACCCGACTTTCAAGAATATACCGGGAGAGACTTAGGAGCCCTTTTTTCTAGTATGCTTAACCTGAAGAAATCCTTATATCTATCATATTATAGGGTGCATGTTAGGAAAAATATTCCTTACAAAAACTCCAAAAGGGGTTTAAAGCGGTGCATTTATCTTAGGTGTAAATGAATTTCTTTGAAAGGGGGATCCTGCTTGAACTTATATACTTCAAGTTTTTTTATATTAGTAACAGGAGCCTTTTTCTTTCACTTTTCTAATCTGAACAACAAACGGGAATATAAGGAAAGGAGGTGCTTCATTTTACTTGTAAGCTTGCTTTTACTTCATATAAATAAACTAGAAAACTTAAAATCTTTTCCGGAAATTACATAAGAGTTCTTGCTTCTTCTAAACAATTTCTGTACAACAACTAGGATTAGAGCTCTTCACTTATAGAATAAGGGAAATGTCCTTACTTAATAAAACTCGCGGGTTACGTTACGCATTTCAACCCTTGCTAAACGGGTGTTCTAATAGAAAATTTCTAAAATCCAGTATCCTTTATACGCCCGCTCAGTAACGAGTGCCTTATGCTTTATAGTTAGCCTGAGGAATTCCTCGAAAAGTGGGATAAATAACCCAAAAGAGCCTAATACCGAGCCCGAAGTGTTATACTAATGTATAAGAAATCAAAGTAAATCCATCTAAAAACTAAGAAAATCCCGTTATAGCTCCGTTAGGTTTAAGGTTTTCAAAGAGGGAAGTTGCTTTATGTCATGCTAGCTTTAGTCTTTTAGTATCCAGAATAGGTAAAATGTAAATTAATATAAGGGGATTTTAAACCATGTAAGGGCTCAGATAATTCAATTCTAGGGGAATCCGCTGTTTTGTATTTGTGGATTCCTTTTCTTTTAGAGTATTTACTATTACTATAAAGTTTTTTCTACATATAGTAAGTACTTCTATCCCCGAATTTCTTTTCTTAGTTAAGTAGCTGTTAAAGTAAGGAGTCTACCTGTTTTTAGGCTTACTTAGTAGAAGGGTTTTCTAGGTTTCAGAACAAGCTTTTGCTTTCATTATTTATTATAGGAATTTTATAGATTCTGGTATTCGGCTCGGTTCAGAATAGTATAGAGTTAAGATTTTACGGAATATAAAAAAAGGAGTTGAAGCAGTAATATTTAAAAGCCTGCGTTTTCTAGTTAAGAGGTCTTTTTGAAGGGAAGATAGCTTTTTACAAATTAGAAGGAATGTTTTGCAGTAAATCAAGTCAACAAGTTTAGAGAATAAATTAAGAATATTTTAGCTTAAAGTATAAAGAATTTTTTGTAAACCCTGTTTAGTCAGTGAAAGTTTTTTAGATATTCAGGATAATGAGTCTTTTTAGAGCCCGTTTTTTCAGGTCATAATGTGTAAGGCGGTTATATCTAGAATGTACTCTTGTGACTCAACCTCCTAAACTAATTAGTTTACTCGGTAAGATGGACTTACTCGTTATCGCTTAAAGCTATATCCTCTGTTTAAGTACAAAAGCAAGAGGAATATCCCTCTAAAGTAATACAAAGTCTATAATTCTATCTAAGAGAAGAGTAATACCTAGCCTAGTTACATGAACAAGCTTAAATGAGGATCCCCAAGGCTCCTACCTCTATACTAATTAACTCCTGTAAGTCTCTACTTCAATTTATCTAGGTCATAAGAAGTCTAGTAAAGGTACAACACCTATTCTCCTAACTATATATAGTTCTAAAGCATAGGAAAGATTGATTCTAGCAGCCTCTGTACAGAATACTTGCGATGATGCTTTATCTAATCTAAATGGGATTCTGGATAATAACTTTTTTGATATGGATATGGTTTCCGATTTCAGGTAGTAAGTCAAGGAATTTTGGAGTCTTAGTTAGTTAGTTAGTTATTTTTAAGATTAAGAGTATGCATGAGTAAGTAAGAGTTTACAGGTTTAGGTTTATTTATTAGAATTTTAGTGAATAAGTTTCTCCTGAGAAGTCAATTTTGAAAGTCTGCTTTTTCTGTTGTTGGTCTTAGAGTGTTAGGTGGTTATCTCTGGAATAGACTATAGTTCCCTAACCTCGTAAATAAAGATTTACTCAGTAAAAGAGATGTCTTCAGGATTTTCCTAAGGTTCTACCCTCTTTTAATGAATGATAAGTACAAAGAGCGTGAGGAATACACTTAAATTCCTTTTCCTGTTGTAGTACTTCTAGCGAAGCAAGTGAAGGTATAGCTCATTAAAATAGGCAGCTTTCTAGTTCTAGTTGTCAAGCCATCTTAAAATAGGGAAATCCCAGCCTTCTAAAAGAATTTCAGTTCAGTAATGAAGTCAAGTTGAAGTGACAGGTTTTTTCTAGTTATGTATCTTTTTTACAGGGTTTCCCGGATAATAGAATATTTTAGATTTTAGAAATCTTAGTCTTAGGACGGGCTAAAGCTAATTTTCCAGTAAAGAAGTTTAAAAGCTGCTTGGTGGTTCGTGAGGTTGATTCCGATAATTGTGTAAAGCAGAGGATAACATTGAAAGCCTAAGCAAGCTGTATCTCTATCTTACTTAGCAGTCGAAGGAAGGTGAACTAGGCCCAAGTGAAATGAAAGCTAGGAAACTTGTGTGTCTATGTACCTAAACTAGATGAATTAAACCAACAATTGAATTCCGGTAATAGAATGGACTGATTAGGAACCAACTAGAAAGATAGAATCTCTTTGGCTTCTTCTTGAGAAGCCTAACTCCTCTTAGAGTTAGCCTTTTGTTCAGTTGAATGCACTTCTCCGATTGTTGCTATTAGGATCGCCTTTAATCTTACTATTCCGTGATAACTATTCCATCTTTTAGTCTTTGGATAACCTGTCTAACCATCTTAGTTCTTTTGTTTGTATAAGCGAGATATCCGCCGGTGAATAACAGAAACCGGTTCTTTCGGTTTTGGAATCTTTAACTAATGGAATTCCGGTCAAGGTCTCGCTTTAATCTTAATTCAGTCTTAGTATTCTCCAATGGATTTACTAACTTGTACAGATTAGTCCTTTTGCTTTAGGGATGAAGTTTCAGGTTTCCATTTCTGAGGGTCTATTTTAAAGCATTTCAATTCATTTTAGGAAAGTTGTGATAGGGTGCTCTTAACAATAAACACAAAGAACATGAGTCATTATCCTTCGTGATTTTACTTGTTTATTTCCTGTATGTCTCTCTACTAATGATGTAAGCTCATTAGCTCGTTAACAAATCTTCTGTTTCTAGTTGTAGTCAAGCCCAAGTTCTAATTCTAAGGGTTTCTTTATGTCATGCTTGCTTTAGCGGAATAGGCTTATGAATTAGTTAAACTATGTAAGGGCTCAGCTCAGGAGGTCCATAATTGTTCCTTTCTCTGGGGTTGAATGTACAACTAGGGTAGCGAAAGGATGACAGATCCTTCTTTGCTTTGAAAGACTATAGAAATTTCTGTCAGGGCATGCATTTTCTTCCATTTCCTTTCTAAGACGTTCCTAAAGCTCACCTTGATTTTGAAAAAGGTTTTCTACTATCTACTATATAAGATAGAAGAATCTTTCTACTCTATAGGCAGGGGTCAATTTCATGCTTCTGGAATTTGAGTTTTTTTTCATTTCTACTTACTATATAAGAAGAGCGTTAGGTTTCTTATGTATTAGGGACTAAAGGAAAAGGACAGACAGAAATTCCCTCTGATAAATAAAATAGGTTTCATCCTTGAAAGGTTTCGGATATAGAACTTCGGTCCCTCTATATCATATCTTCATTCCTCCAATTAGTTGAGAACCTACCCGTGTAATACCATCACCTTTCCTTCCTACTTTACCGACAGCTAAGAAATTCATAAAATAGTTGAATTTATAGTACAAATGGACTTGATCTTTTTTATACCATTTGCAAAGGTAGAAATGGAGTCTGTCTCTATATAGAACCTTTTCAATAAAATGGAAAGAAAGAGTCTCTTTTCCTAACATTGACAGAGGGAAGACGTACACATTGCGATACCATCACAAACAAATGAGACCAAAAGCTAAGAAAGAGATGAAACTTCCTAAACCAATGTTGAAGGAATGCTAGTAGGAAGGTCAATAGTGAAAGGGAAGTCTAGATGGAAACCTGTATAGGCGGTAAAGGAGGACTGTGGTTGAAAGCTGCAAGCTAGGAAGTTAAAGAGGGAATGCTAGGAGTTGAAGTCGAATGCGGTCCTTGCGAGCGAGTGTACTTGACCGATCTACCTTAGACTGTGACTAGTGTTGCTTAATCCATCTCTAGCTTGTTGGGAAAACCTGTGAAATTGTTAGGAAGCTAGTTAAACCTTGCGAGCCTAAGAAGGTTAAAGTCGAAGGAAGAAGTGTAGGCCCATAGGAAGTGGAATTGCTCTTAAGGAAGCTAGTGAAAGCAATGCTAATCCATCTACTGTGTCAGTGCTAGCCATTCAATGGAAATTGACTGAAGGATTTTCCTGAGAAGTTAATAGGATGTCTAAGAAGGAATGAAACAGAGAAGGTGTAAAAGGTTAGCCAAGGATGGTTAGGAGTGGCTTTGCTTTGCCGGCCAAGGGAGGAGTGGAAACTAGCCTAGCTGTTAATGGAATCGAGCCTAGCCTGCATCAACAGTACTACCATGATCGCCTACTGTCACTTCGTTACCTAACCGACTTGAAAGCCTGTACTGTATTGATAGTCGTTCATGCTGCTGGAAGGTTAGCCTGTCTTGGTGGTTTGTACTCTTCTGTTGCTGAGGATTGAGTTCCTGTATAAGAAGGAGTATGAATTGAGTGACCTTGTTAGGATGCCAAAGATGGATAGCTAGGAAAGCTTATAGGTGGATGACTGAAAAGAGTAACGGAGCTTTATGAAGGAGTTAGGATAACATCTGATAATGACATTGACCGTAGAGAATATCATACTGAATACATCTTTCTTGCTTAGACTGAGAAGGACGCAGTTGGGAGAAGTTAAAGCTAGGAGAAGACTGTCCTTGTAGGCAATGCAATAATCCTAACTCAACATTTCCTGAT